>OX439136.1:25125170-25183323 GCA_949318235.1 Ecdyonurus torrentis | reverse complement strand
GCAGTACAGTGCAGTACTTAATTTCAGCCTTCACGCATAAAAAAAATAATAGTAAAAAAGTTGTCCCACAGTGACACACCTGTTAGGGCAGGTAAATATGTAACACTACATGTATTTATGTGTATATGTGTATATCACGCGACTAGCTTCTCTTTTGTTTTTGTTTATTTTATGTAAATCACGTGATAATGCACAGAGATAAAGTGCACGTTTTCTTTACCATGCACGAGTCGAGACACACAATCAAGTATAGCAAATAATCAATCAATCAGTCACGAAGTTGTACACTGGGAAAACTAATGTGTATAGGTAACTACAGGTGAAGTAGCTAGCCAGGTACAAAGGTAAATCTTACTTAAAAATGATAACTATTGGTGAAGTAGCTAGCCAGGTAGCGCAAAGGTAAATTATATATAAAAATGATAACTATTGGTGAAGTAGAAATCCAGGTAGTACAAAGGTAAATCCTATAGAAATAATAACTTCAAGTTAATAAGTAATAATTATGCTAACTTATTGCTGCAAAAATTATGCATGACATAATAATTTATTCTAACATAATAACTGATATTTTTAGAAAAAAAAATGTGCTCTACAATATAGCAATATTCAATGCAACATCAATTTATTTTTTACAGGTACAATTTTTTTTTTTTTTTTTTTTTTTTGAAAACTTTGAATGTCAATTTTGAAATTTTTATTCCTATACGTGAATTTCAATAGCTTTTCCTTATCCGCATGATTCTGAAATTTTATTATATTATTGACTTTCAAAAGACACCGAAGAAATTTTTATATATCCACGGTACTATAACGACAAGTGTATATAAATTGCATATAGCATGTTTATGCAGATGTTTCAAATTGCCGTACCACAGTCTTGTATGATCAATACGACCCTAAAGTATATGACATCATCAAGACCATGCAGCATACAAAAAAAAAAAAAAAAAAAAAAAAAAAATACAATATATAAATATATGCAGCATAAGTTTAGTATGGATGCGAGCCTTCTTTTGAATACCTAGGGATTACTGCGTGTGTGTATGTGTGTGTGTGTGTGCTATAGGCAACCTTACTTACAGCAGAGAAATCTGATTCAAATCTTCTTTGTGTCCATACTGAGGGAGAGAAAGAGAGAGAGAGAGAGAGAGAGAGAGAGAGAGAGAGAGAGAGAGAGAGAGAGAGAGAGAGAGAGAGAGAGAGAGAGAGAGAGTATGTGTATAGTGTATACACATGACTAAATATTTCATAATATAAAATACATAGAAGAAGAAAAAAAAAGTATGCTTTTTTTTTCCAATGATTGCTGCGTATTCTATTTCTATACATTTTATTTAATATTCAATTTGAAAATTCAATACTATATGTTTTCTCTCTCTCTCTCTCTCTCTCTTTTTCTTCTAAATTCTTTCTATAAAATAGAAGTTTTCACTGATTTTTCCAGCATAACTTTTCTATTATGTTAATAAAAAAGTGAAAAATGCATTGATATCATATTTTTAAAAGAAACGCCCTAGCAATTTTATACTAAAAATTCTTGTTTAAAAAATATTGCTTATGCATCAGTGAGCAGCTATTTTGAAATATTTGCGTTTGCGTTAAAAACTCGATTTATGTGTTATTTTAAATAATATTTAATAAATATTCATTTTTATAGCTTTTTTTATTACTAATAGTCAATATATCACGTGAACTTTACACTGAAAAATTAAATTACTTATTTTATGCTGCATCAAATAGTTCCTATATTCTAGAGCACAAATGTTGATATTATGAAATAACATAAGTAATTATGCTGAACATCTTAACTATTGTGTTATGTAATATAATCACTATACAATATAGCATAGATTATGTTGTTAAGCATAAATGTTGCTGCCTTGAGCTAGCATAATTATTACGTATTTATTTTTGTCATTTTTATTGACATAACTGACCTATTAATAACTGTAATGCCAATTTGAAAATTTCTTTTCTAAACAGCATTTTAATTATTTTTTTTTAAGGCGGGAAATCAGGTACTGCGGGATTTTACTAAAAAATTGTAAAGAAAGACAAATTTGAAATTTTGCACAGTGATACATTAGGATATGGAATTTTCAAAAATGTAAAACAATTGAAAGGTCACCATGCTAGATTTTAAATTATGATTTTTTAAAGTTAAAGTCCGATAAGAGCCCATGTTAATTTTAATAATTACTTTCCTACTTATCTGATGGTCATGGGTTCTGAAAACTTTAACATATGTAGCTGTTACTATTAACTTTCAAATGGCATCATAAACTTTCGAAGTTTTCTTTTAAATTTTTGTGATACAAGCCATCTATATACAACCCTTAAGTGTATTTGCTCTTCATTGGTATATATGTTGGCAACCATTGCCGAATTCGCTCATTGGCCGAAATAGGCGACCACGTCGCAGCGTGGCATTGCATTTTTGCCAAGATCCGAAATTCAGCACTTGTGCATCGTAATGTTGACCATAGACAATTTTTTTTGTCAAATTTAATAAGAAATCATTTTTATAAATTTATAAATATTTTAATTAACTGAAAACCATAATATAAAATGATGTGTTATAATAATAAAAAAATATATGATATTATTCATACTTATACCGAATATCGTAACCTGCGTATTTAACATTTTGACCACGCTGCAGCGTGGCAATTATCAAAAACCACTCCACGAACTGGCTAAAATGTATTTGCCAAAAATTTGGCATTTGTTAAAAACCACTCCGCAACGTGGTCAAAATTACGATGCATTTCGGATATTGGCAAAAATGCATTGCCACGCCGCGACGTGGTCACTTATTTCGGCCAATGAGCGAATTCGGCAATGGTTGCCAACATATATAGCTAAGAATAAATTGCGATAAAAACTTAAAAATTTGTGAACACATTATTAATATACTTTACTATAATGTAGCAAACATTCCAATACAGTACTATATATAGTAAAAACTTATAAATATAAAGATCATTTTTAAACTTTTTTTTTATTATTATTATTATTATTTTTTACTCTCTTTATAATAAACGTATGTTTGAGTATATTTTTGCTACGTAGTAAAATGTGGATCGTAGACACTAGACCTACAGTTATTGTAACAAAACTAAATGTTAGTAAGAAAAATGATTTATGAAGGATATTTTACAACGGCTAAAGTAACTTAACATGGCAACTTTTCAATAATATATATATTAAAATATATATATATTATATACATTTAGATTCATTAACTATTTTTACTTGACTGCTTTCATTAAAGTCTGTCAAAAATTTACAAATTAAAATATATCCAAGTTGTTTTTATTATTTTTTTACTTTTTTTCCATAACAGTCACAAGTGAATTAGAAATCACGCGCGATAAATTTAACTCAATCATGTATTGTGCTTAAATGTTAAGTTTTTTTGTTGCAAATTTTATGTCTGAAAATTTATCTAGAGAGAGAGAGAGAGAGAGAGAGAGAGAGAGAGAGAGAGAGAGAGAGAGAGAGAGAGAGAGAGAGAGAGAGGCGAGAGAGAGAGAGAGAGAGAGAGCATCAAAATATTAGGGGGAAAAACAAAAATTTATACTGCTGCACACGATAAGATACGTAATTTATGCTCTGCATTTATGTCATTATAGCATAAATTGAGATAAATTAGAACAACAGTAATAAATAATATAATAATTATGTTTTGTAACACAGTTTTATTAAAAGGTATAGATTATAAGAATTTTTTGAGAAGCACTTGATGGGACTTACATAAATAACGTTAGTTTGTCTCAAAACCCAACTGTAGCGCCGTAGTAGAGATTATAAAATTTTGACTTACGTAACTCGCACAAAATTTTTATACTAATTTTTGTCTGTTTTCTGATGTCAAAAACCGGGATAGTCACGCAAAGTGCATACTTTACAGTATTTTCACGTTGTCTTATTGGTCCACATTTATATTCTGGTAAAAAAAAAAATTGTCATCAGTTTCGGTGATCCCATTTTGTGTTATTTAATCATTTAAAAGCACATGTTGTTTTATTTGGTCTATGGCTTGAAGTATAGCTTAGCATAGTAGAGTATAGATTATGCTCAATTGAAAAAAATTGGGCTGAAAATGAGATCGCATAATGGAGCTTATCGATTTAGCGCGCGGGGGAATCGCGGGAAAAGCTAAGGGTCCCCTAATTTAACATTACGCTTATGGGGAAAAAACATGATGTTTTGCGACTTTTGAGAAAACAGCTCTACCGATTCCGGAGATAATTAAATGAGAAATACAAGACATACTTTTACATCTTTTAGACATTTTTTAAAGAATTTTTTAAACCAATAACCACGATTATTACGTAGCTATTTTTGTCCGTGTAGTTAGTATAGTTACTAAACTACAAGCCTACTTTATCAGTTTACTTTTCACTGCTTAAAATATCATAGAAAATGTGTCACAAATTTTATAGCTTTAATTATATTAAAAAAATAACAATAAAAAATATTAAAAAAAAAAATAAAAAAATTAACGTTATTTAACCACGTGTTAAAGTGCTCTAATTTACTAATTGACAAAGTTGTAATACTTTAAATACTCTGTAGGTTGATATGGCTGTAGATTTAAATACTATGTTGGTTAATATGGGGGTAGATTTAACTAGTGACCTAAACTCTGGTTTTGTATGTGTGAGAGAGAGAGAGAGAGAGAGAAGAAATCGATGTTAGCCGCGTAGATATACAACCATACTTTGCTTCATGCTAATGTTATATAGTACAGCAGCCTTACTACATATTTAGGTAGGACCACTATATGACTAAATAGCCACTGTAAAGTTTTGTGCACAGGAAGTAGATGACCGGCTGATATATCTTAGACTGCACGATCGTGAATTATAAAATTAACATCAAGTAAAGATGAAATATTATACTTATAAATAAATAAAAAAACACGATCAAATATTGAAGTTATTATACTTCAAAGATAGCATGGAAATGTGAAAATTCAAATTCTAGTGTCAAATTTCTGTCAACTTAGAAACTTTTTTAAATTTAAAAATAGTGTTAAAAAAAAAAAATAAAAAAGAAAAAAAAATTCGGGACCAACTTTTTTTTTATTTTTTTTTTTATTCCATTTGAAATTTAGTTTTTGTTTTGCTGGATATAAATAACGTACAAAGAATTACATAGTGTGAAAATTAAATTCCACTTTTGACTATTTCCGTTCCAAGTCGGTCATCTTCTTCGTTATGGCGTCACTAAGCGTTTATTATCTGACGTAAATGAAGTCACAAAGTGTTTTCATTACACTGAAATCAAAGTTAGCCGTTGCAGAAAATAAGAAAGTGGGACTGGGGGGGGGGGGGGGGGGGTGCAAACTTGGTTTAAATAAAAATTTAACAACAATACAATCAGAAAAATATATAGAAAAAAATTAAGACGGAAAATCAGCTACTAGAGGATTTGACTAAAAAGTTGTAAATATATAAAAATCTGAAATTTTGCACAGATCAGATGAATCTAATCTTAATCTAATTGAGTCACACCTATATTGTAGCATATTACACCTGTATTAGGTATTATTGTAGTATAATAATACCTGTTCTAGGTTATACCTATTACATTTACAGCAGTTAAATACCTACCTTAAGTATTTTTTCCCGTGTACTGTATGAATTGGACTGACAGTTGCAAAAGTTTAAAAGTTAGGAAACATCAAAGGGATGAACCCTATGCTAAATAAAGTTCACTTTACAATTTAAATAATTACCAGGAAACTAAAATTGTAAAATAAATAATTTATTAATGATAACTATAACGGTATATAGTGAACCAACCATTAATAACTATTATTGAACTACTGTACACTACCATTTTTTTTTACCCCCGGTATAAATTTTCAAAGTTTTAAACTTTTACATTAACTTTCCCCCCATACTATTATACATAGAGCTTTGATCTTTTTTTTTAATTAATTATTTACATATGAGGTATAAAAGTTCTCAAATAGCTTCATGGCTAACCTTTTTTTAAAATGAAACGACGACACGTCACGTCAATGCTAATTAAAATGTCACAGTTTATACACCGTTTATATATCAAAGTCAATATATAATATAAAATACCTCATATAGAATATAATGTACTGAACATAAAGTAATATTAGAGGCCATAGTAGTTTAAAGCCCATGTCAACTTACTTTTTTATCATTTAGAATACTAGATTGATAATTACCATACCATGAATTAGACACTAACAAGTTGATTTTGTATTTATTTTCTTTTTGACGGTTATTTCACGTATCTGACGTCACAATGTACCGCCGCCAATCACAGTCACCGCTCTGGTCATGTGATAAATTTAAGCCCCTCCCTCAGGTTCTTTACTCCTATCACGACCCCATTGGTACATTGTAACGTCAGATGCGTGAAATAACTGTTAAAATGAAAACAAATGAAAATAAATACAAAATCAATGTGTTGGTGTCTAATTCATGGATAATAAGGTATGGTAATTATCAATCTGGTATTCTAAAGGATAAAAAAGTAAGTTGACAAGGGCTTTAATACTGATACACACTTTAATATTGTCACTAAACATTCATATAAGTCAAATTATAATGCATCACTCAAAACGAAAAGGGTGCATTCAGTTACGAATCCTAACTTATTTGAGACAAACACTTATATAAGTTATTATAAGTAACTAAAATAATGCATTTTGACAAATTATTAACAATAGCTAATTTAACTTAAAATAGCCGAAACTAACTGAAAACTTGTAAAATAGCTATTGTTAATAATTTGCTAAAATATATTATTTTAGCTGCTCATAATAACTCAAAAGTGTTTATCTCATATAAGTTACGATTCGTAACTGAAGTAATGCACCCCCCCTTTTTTGAGTGATAGAAAGAACCGAAAATTCAATACTATAGCATCACGAAGCTTAATACGTATATGGTGTCAACGCATTTACACGACTTTGACTGCTTCAGACGCGAATTCGCTTCCGGAAGCTAACATATATATTAGAATAAGAGAGAGAGAGAGAGAGAGAGAGAGAGAGAGAGAGAGAGAGAGAGAGAGAAAATGATTATAAATTCAGTTTATCAAAATATAATATTTGCCAAGAAAATTAAAATAACGCAGTTAAAAAGTCCAATTTTATTTCTCGAAAAACAATTGCAGTTCATGCATATTTATTTACTTTACTATAAATATCAAAGTATATTATAGTAGTGATTATATGGATAGCAATGTGAAATAGTTTGTATAGCTTAATACAAAGCTACATGGTAATTCTGAATAGTTAAAGTAAAAGAGAGAGATATGCAAAAGTTTCAGACACAAAACGTTTTTCTTTTTCTCTCTCTGGTAACTCCCCTGGGCGGCAGCCAACTTTGCCCAATGACGTCACCATAACAAAAAAAAAACTTAACAAAAGTGTAGAAGTAAAAAAAAAAAAAAAAAAAAAGTAGAGATACAGCTCTGCACTATTGCAAGCAGGCAAGCGTGTTTCTTTTAAACTAACTGTTTTGTGTGTGTTTTATATGCGAGCATATTTTTGGAAAGTTTAGAATCTTCTGGAGCTGCAATTTTTAGTAACCACAAATAAGAGGGGGTAATTTTAGAAATGAAGAAATTTTGAGTTCTTGCTTTTAGAAATGTATAGTTAATTGTTTTTTAGTTGTAATTAACACTAAAAAATTATAAGATCTAGTAGACAGTTTCAAAACATTTAAAAGAATAGCCCAGAAGAAAACAAATAGCACTTATATCACAAAATACGTAATGGGACTTAAATAAATAACACAAAACATCAGTGATCTGAAAATGCCGACTTATGCAATCCGCACAACATTTTTATACTAATTTTTACCTGTTTCTGACGTCAGGAACAGGGGTTATCACGTAAATAGCATTTTTTACAGAATTTTAAGACTCTTGTGGCTGGGTCACATTTACATTCTGGTAAAAATTTTCATTAGTTTTGAAGATCCCATTTTGTATTAAATCGTACATGTTGTTTCATGCTGTCTATTGTGTACATGGAAAAAAAATTTCTACGAGTATTTAATCCTGTAAATGCAGTAGGTAGATATATAATCTACAACAGGTATTATTATACTACAATAATACTTAATGCAGGTGCAATATGCTACAATAAAGGTGTGACTCACTTAGATTAAATGCTATTGTAGTTTATAACTACCTGATTCAAATTAATTAAAGTAATATAAATTAAGGAAGAATGACGAGTTGGCAAAATATTCATCAAAGATTTTAAAATTGAAATATTTAGTTAAGTATGCACAGGTATCTCGACAATGAAACTTTATTTAGAAGAAATGACACTTTTTTTTTTTTACCCATCAGAGCCCTCCAGATGGGTTTTTGAAAAAGTACTCAACCCACTGTTTCGAATTAAAGTGTAACTTTTGCAAAATACAGGATTCATGTACTTGCAATAGGTAGTAATTTTTTCCGCGTAGAATTAACGATTATGACGTCACTTAGAGTTGATAATCTAATCAAAAAATTAAATATCCTCATTATGTTTAAATTTTTAGTATTTTAGCATTCAATGGTAGCTAATGATGGCAGCATTGAAATCAACTAAATGAAGTTTTTTATATATATTTTTTTAACCCATGTTTTTGTTAAAATAAAACCTTCATTACACGCAGTATTAACTCAGTATGGTTTAATTGAGTACAAAATTTCATTATAATTATACAAATTTATATTATAATAAAAATTTAATAGTATGTGCTTCATTTAAAACTCATTTAACTATATTACATATCATGCAGTTTTAAATTATATGATTAGCATAATTTGTTATATATATTATATAGCGGAAATATAATGTGGATTAGTTACAATTTAAAATACATTAATGCAGAGTTGAGAGTGTAAGAGAGAGAGAGAGAGAGAGAGAGAGAAAGATTTCATATAATTTCAACTGCAATTGCAGGATTTTTTTTTTTTTTTTATATTGCGATGTACTAGAAATGTACACACGACTGTGAAAATACATTTTATTTTACCAATCAATTTTTCCATTCAAAAATAACATTGCAAATTTAGCACGAGATATTTAATGATAAAATATATTATAGCAATTGTGTATACTTATAAAAACAATAATAATTTATATAAAAAAAATATATAAGTTACAGAATGGAAAAATCCACAACTATACGTAATAATTATGCTAGCTCATTTTTCAGCACAATTTATTCAATACAGCATAATGAATGCTATATATACTGCAAAATAATTTTTTTCACAGCATAAATATTATGTTGTACAACATAATTATTTTTATATTGTTCTAATTTAGCATCATTTATGCTATATAATGATATGAATACAACATAAATTACGTGACTTATTCTTTTAATGAGCATGGCATAAGCACGGAATGACAAATTACGTAATTTTTGGTAAGATTTCTAAATTATAGGATAAAAGATGCTAAATAAAAACAAAATTGATTATACTGTACAAAGTTACATTCATATTATGTTCAGTACTGTAACATATTTATAGCAAAAATTATGCTGTATTGAACAAATTGTGCTAAAAATGAACTTACATAATTATGGCGTATTTATATGATTTTAAATTATAATTTTTGAAGTTTTAGTCCCATAAGAGCCCATGTTAATTTCAATAATTATTTTCTCTCTTATCTGATGATCACGGGTTTTGAAAATTTTATCATAGGTAGCTGTTAATATTAACTTTCAAATGTCATTATAAAATTTTCAACTTTTCTTTTTAAATTTTGAGATACAAGCCATCTGAATACAACCCTTAAATATTATTAATACATTTCGTTTGGAAAATTGTTTTCACTAACACGTTGCAACAAAAAATTTTCATTGCAAGTGGTTCCATAAACATTGTAATATTTATAGCTATACCAGCACGGTAAAATTAACATAATTAATGCCTTACTAATGATGCGTCCTGAATATGTTCAAAATTTAATTATAAGTTATATTTTATGCTTGAAGAAGACAAACGAACAATGCGGCAAGATGCTGAAGATATTTCAAGTATTGTTGTGAACCAGTGAATAATTATTAAATTTAATCCTCGAAAACAACGGCTTGGTAACGATACAAAAGACATAAGCTTCACTGACTATAATAAAATGTATAATATATCTTGCTTTTTGTATCGATTACTGGTATGCATGGTTAATTAATTAAATGTGTACAATGAGAATTTATTGACAAAATAAGATTTTGTATAATAAGATGAGGTTTTCATAATATAATAGTTTTACAACTGAATTAACTTGGAAAATTATTACTCAAAATCTTGTAATCTTTTGTAATACTATACACTGGAAAACGGAAGTATATACACGGAGAAAACAAATGTGTACTGAGTGAGATAATGCATAATAGAGGTTATCGGATTCAATACTTCTTAAAAATTTTCTATGTCTTAAAATGGCCAAAAGTATGTATATTATTCCTTATTTAAATATATCTGGAACTACAGGTGAAGTAGCTAGCCAGGTAGTACACAGGTAAATCTTATATAAAAATGATAACTATTTGGAGTAGCTATCCAGGTAGTACAAAGGTAAATGTTCTTTAAAAATGATAACTACAGGTGAAGTAGCTAGCCAGGTAGTACACAGGTAAATCTTATATTATAATGATAACTACAGGTGAAATCGCTATCCAGGTAGTACAAAGGTAAATCTTATATAATAATGATAACTACAGGTGAAATAGCTATTCAGGTAGTACAAAGGTAAATCTTATATAATAATGATAACTATAGGTGAAATAGCTAGCCAGGTAGTACAAAGGTGAATGTTATATAAAAATAATACCTTCAGGTGAAGTAGCTATACACACCACTAGAAACTAGAAATATTATTATATATATTATTTACATCGGAAAACAAATGCAATATGATTTTTTTTTAATTCTAAAATAAGTGAACATTTGCTTTTTGAGTCTAAGAATCTGTTTTTTGAGTGAATTATAGCTTGGCTTGGTTAATATGATTGAATAAAAATCTTTGTAGTATTAAAGTAAATTAAAACATAAAAAAAAAAGATAAAAACTAAATGACCCCCCAGTGATGCAGATATGATTGAGGCGCTGCAGGGGAAATGCATACGAGACTTGGGATTATACTATTTTTATAATTAGCAAACACTAGTACAACTGCATGCAGTAGAAAGTTATATCAACATAGTTATATCTCAGGAAAATCAATGTTAAATTTAAACAGAACAGAAAAAAAAAGTTAAAAAGAAAAAAAAAGCCGTTATTTTAAACATGCAAACGAACAAAAGAGTCACGAAATCTGTGAAATTTAAAGTAAAAATTGTAAGAAAGTGAAATGTTGGACAAACGCAGTGTGTTAATATCATGACAATTTGGAGCTCGAGGGAGGGGGAGAGGGGTCACTGACTGGCATAGAGTTGTTCATTTTCATTGTTCAGTATTGTCTTGTGTCATAAGAAATATATCATATTTTTATTGCACAAGTTGCATGTAATTAGAAATTAAAAAAACAAGCCTACGTCTTGTGAAAAATTTCTATATTAATATTTCTTCATAATTCGATTATCAGAAGAAGTATATTGGTTAAAATTTTTTATTAATAATAAAGTAAGAACTGTTTTGAGACTGACTTTAAGCACTTTCACTTACTTCCGCTTCCGTTTCTACTTATTACGCAAGCGTAGTACGTTGAAACGGAAGCGAATGTGAGCGAAACCGCTTAAAATGACATTTTATGTAAACCTACAAACACACGAAAAAGAAGTGCTGGAAGCGGAAATCACGTGATGGTAAAAGTGGGAGAAAACTTGGCAGTAGCAGCAAGCTAGGTCTGAGCTCCTTCCACTTTTAACATCACGTGGTTTCCTTTTCCGGCACTTCCTTTTCCGCTTTTTTAGGTTTACATAAAATGTCAGTGGGCCTTAAAAAAGTTGTTCCTATATTAATCAGTAACGTAGCACAATACTTAATAAAATATTAAATAAATAAATACTTTATGACCAACCATGAAAAGGGTGACAACCTGTTTTTAGTTTGACAAGAAATAAATCAAGAATAAATAAATATATAAATAAGTAAAAGATGTATTTTTAAATTATAATGGGCGTGTTTTGAAATCCTTTTACACAGTTTTGAAATGAGTTGGTTTTAATAGTGTAAATGGATATGACGTCTTTAAGCGTTTATGAGAATAATAATAAATAATAATAAAAACTTCACAAAAAAACAACACGTAATATAAGTTAAAAGTTATTAACATACAAAAAAAAAAATGTATATAAATTATTGTCTCAAATGACGGTTACAATAGTGAGACATTATGCACGTAACATTTAACATTATTTCAGTCCTAAAAACACAGCGTGTGTTTTGTATACTCAATTACTACAATACATACACTGAGGTAACATAATTATGATATATCTATCGTCATATTGTTAATCAATGTTGTTGAGTATATCAATTTACATTTGGTGCACTACCTGGCTACCTACTACTAGTTATCATTTTTATGACATTTACCTTTGTACTACCTCGCTAGCTACTTCACCTGTAGTCATCCTTTTTATATAAGATTTACCTTTTTACTATCTGACTATAGCTACTTTAATTGTAGTAATAATTTATTTAAAATATTTACTTTTGCACTCACAACTAATAGCGACTTCTTTGATCATGATTTCTCTTAAAGACGGATTTATTTTTTATTTTTTTGCAGTGTAAATGCTAATAATTTAGTCTGTTGAGAGTACATCACATAAAAAAGCTGAGTAATAAATTTGAAACCATTAGCGCGAAGTAGAGTTAGCAAAGACACGGTCTGACAATACGAGGCTTCAAACCTTGCAAATTACCAATCGATGGCTCACGAAACAACGAAATTTCGCAAACTCATGTTGCAGTAGAGTTCTCTCTCTCTCTCTCTCACTCTCTCTCTCTCTCTCTCTCTCTCTCTCTCTCTCTTTCACAGGGAAACATTAGCAACACACAACAAGCTTTCAATACAAAATAAGACTATTTTTCTAAAAAAATAAGGCTTACATAGCAGAAAAAAAATTGGATTTGTTTCCTCTTTTTGTGTGTATGTGGTTTCGCTTTTCCATCACGCAATTATATATCGATCCTTTTTGAAAGACGTTTATTTAATTGTTTTACGTAGAAATAATTGATTCAGGGCCACAAAGTATTTGATACAGTCATCTGTCTTATAGTAGAGACAGAAAGAAAAGGGGGGAAGAGGTAACTGCATTTATTTGTCTTTGATCAGGCCATTACCATGATGTAAAAAATAATGATTAGTCACCAAGTAAAGTAAAATATTTGGTCCATGCGCGCGTAAAACAAGCGAGCTGTGACGTCATTACCCGCACGCACCATTTTTGTGATTGGAAAAATAAATTAGAAATCAATGACTCCGGCCAAATCAACGATGATTATCAGGTTTGTTAGGATTTTACATATCTTTTTTGTTCAATTTGTTTTACGCCTTTAAGTGATAAAATACACATATTCACAGCTCAACAATACTAACAAAGTTCTAGCAAACGACTTTGTATTCCTATCACTATTTAGCATGCTTGCTTATCAGGCAATGAAACAGCTATAACTTAAGTAACAATTATTTCTCGAAGTTGAAATTTTTGCTGTAGCTTCCTGAGTATCAAAACTTTTGATTTCTTGGGTTTTAAGTCAAGTGGTTGGAAAAAATAATATGGAACCACATTGATAAATATCCAGGAAAAACAAAAAAGCTTTAAATCTCAGTAAGCTACAGTAAATATTTCAATATTTGGAGAAATAATTTTATCTCCAGTTAGTTAGCTGCTTCATTGTCCCATAAGAAAGCATTTTAAATTGATACAGGAACACATAGTCAACTGCTAGCAATTTGTTAGTATTGCTGGGCTGTGAGTTTTTTTATTTTCTTATTAAACCTACTTTTGCAATTCTTCTATTTGTAATTTTGAAAGGGTATGTAATTCTACCACGTCTGTGTGTCAGTGGTATGCATGCATGAAGGTTTGATGATTGACAGACCACGAGCTTAATTTGCAGTAAAAATTTTCGTTGTTTTTTTAATAGACCGTGGTGTTAATAGACCATGCTGTTATATATGTGGTATGCACTGAAATCACTCTAATAATTTATTCGTCTCTTCAAGACAAGTCAAATACAATTTGTAGCTCTCGTGTTCTCTTTTTCGTGTAAGTTTTTATTCCATGTATGTAAGAATATATATTTTTTTTTATTTATGTAATCATTTTTTTAATTGATAAAAAATAACCTAATACACGTTTTAAATACCTTATTCACCTTTTGTTTAATATTTATTTATTTATTTATTTATTTCTTATTTATTTATATTTATTATTTTTTAAGACATTGGTAATTAAAAGTAACATCAAATCATAATAGTAAATATGTCACACAGTGTGTGACAGTGACTCACACAGTGACTCACACTATATTTGTGTCGTCAATTTTTGAAATTGATTTATTATTAGTTACTTTCAACTCATATATGGCGTTAAAGTGTAAAATTTATGATATATGATATACGTCAGCTAATAACTTTTTTTTTCTCCGTGTCGAGTGTGTATGCATGTGATGTCGACACGTCAAGTAGGTGATATGTAAATCTTAACTGATGGCTTGACTGACAGCTTAAACCATCGACGTCGCTCCTCTTTCAATCACAGCAGCACAGTCTTTTTTGTCATCTCTCTTTCTCTCTTGCTACTGCAGTCTTTGATCTCTCTCTCTCTCTCTCTTTCTAACGTCATATTAGCATATTAGCTTCCCTTTGTTTCAACAACAATTTTATTACTTTGCTTCATAATCTCCCTATATGAATACATCATTATGCTTTATGAAAATGTGGTTGATTTTTCATTTTCTTCTTGAGAGCACAAGGAGATAATTTACCTACTGAATATTTCGATGGTCCTCAATTGATATACAAATTTTACAGTTTTGATGATGTAGTGGAAAATATGTGTATCTCGTTTTTTGTCACGTGAAGCAATATGTGAAATAATATTATTACAAACATTTCTAATTATTATAATTTTTTTTTTGTCGGAATTATATATGTGTTAAGAATTAAGATAAACAATATAAGCGTTGACTGTAATGTTGGGTTCACCATAAGTGACCTGTATTTTTTCACCCAACCCTCATCTTGTTTCAGAAGTAATTTCACATCTAAGGCGAGCATAACGGTAGCTCAAAGCCCTAAACCTCCAATTAAGAGATTATATTTTCATTCTTAATTACGCAATAAGTATTCGTGGTAGCGCATTGAAAATGTCAAAGGTATAAAATATTTCTAAAAATTCTACCAACAATTTCAAGTTGATTTATAATATATTAGTATAAAGAATGACCTTTGGTCTAGTTGGTTTGACCTAGTTATATGGTTTAGGGAAATCATTTTTTTTTTTTTTCATTGTTTGAAATGTGAAATTTTCTGCTATATTATTTTGTATACATGTATTTGTTGTCCGTAGATGCAACCAAATACAATAAAAAATAGAACTAAATAAATTACTTTTCGGCGGATTCTATTTTGTAGCCCATGAGAACCTGTAATTCGACATTGAATGTAAAGCCAGTAAAATTATAGTTTCCATATCACCAAAAATTTACCGCATTTGAAATGACAGTTAGAGAACTCTAATAACTGTTTTTGGTTAAATAAACAATTATTACAGAAATATCGAAGATTTATAAAATCTCGCTAGTATATATAAGTAAAAGTTGTTACTCACGGCTCGATGGCTTTGTTCCAGTTGATGACGTAGCCGGACAGTTGGAAACTCTCGATGTTGACGATGTGAATATTGCCGCGGTCTGTACCCACGTACAACCATTTGCTTTGCAGTGGCAAGTGGATGTATGTGATCCTGAAATCATTAAGTCAGTTGCTTTATTTGATCAAAATATCGTGCGGAGTTATTGAAAAATTCAAGTTTACAGCTGAAAATAATAATAATCATTTGAAAAATTATATTTAACCATTGCTAGTAACAATAGCATCTATCTAGTCTGTAAAAGTCTACACCAATAAAATATCTCATATATATATTTTTTTTAATTTTTTAATTTGATGTGATTAAAAACTTAGGAATTTTTAGAGTGTATTTTGAAGTAACTTTATCAAATTAATAGTAATGCTTTTATGGAGTTATATATTTGTTTTCTGACGATAATAAAACTAAATAAATAAACGAATGAATGAACGAGCAAACAAACGAATGAACAAATGAAATGAATGAATGAATGAATGAATGAATGAATGAATGAATGAATGAATGAATGAATGAATGAATGAATGAATGAATGAATGAATGAATGAATGAATGAATGAATGAATGAAATTAACAGAAAACTAAAGAAAAGAAAAAGGTCAAAGGTGAGTGACCCTAGATTGCAGAGGTTACTCACCGCTCTCGCTGAAACTTGAGCGTATGGACGACTTCTGGTTTCTTCTGCCTAAAGTTCCACAGATGCAGCGAGTCATCTGCCGTGGCTGTGACGAGGGCTCCCTCGTTGGTCAAGAACTGGATCTGTAGCACTGCGGCCTCACCCTCGTGCCTCACGTGGGCGTCCACTCCTGGCCTGCCAAGTCTGAGCTCAAGGTCAAGGAATGTCATCCACATAATATGTTGGTAACTCAAGTAAATACAAATAACACAAAATGTAAAATAAATCAAATTTCACAGACAAAATTAAACCCGACATTTTTCCAATATTATATGGCCAAAAATCCATATCATTTACATACCATGTTGGTTACCCAAGATTATACTAACACAAAATAAACCACATTTCAACGATGTCACAAAATACATAATTTCTCCTGGACCCAATTATTGGTGGTATAACATGTTAATAGCCCAAGATAACAACTCAAAACAAAAAGTAATCTAAAGTATGGTCTAGACCTAGTTGTTGGCAGATGTGTTAATGAAAACTTAAAACAATTATTATTACTCCTCAACCAATAAAGCTAGAGATTTGGAACATAAAAATTTAGATACCCATGCAGGGTATAGGATTGAACTCAATAATGACATCAAAAATACTCTCAACTCAATATTTCCATAAGTGACAATAATTTGCGGTCCATTTATATAATGACATTGGTAAATATATGCAGAACATCTAAACTATTATGCTAGTATTATAATCACTATAATATAGCATAAATTATGATGTTATGAAATTATCTTGATATATTGAGCTAGCATAATTATTACGTATTTTTGTACATAAATAATATGAAAAAAACAAATTTATAAATAAATCAAAACAATAAAAATATAATATCCCACAGTTATCAATAAATAAACAAACAAAATATAAAAATAAATATAGATAACAAAATTAACATTCCGTATTTTCTTTTTAATTGACCATTAAGGATTAAAGATTGTACCATTGCGTACCGGAGGGAGGGAGGGAGAGAGAGAGAGAGAGAGAGAGAGAGAGAGAGAGAGAGAGAGAGAGAGAGAGAGAGAGAGAGCAGTACATACTTTGCACAGAAAAAATCGTAGAAAAATGTGGCTAAAAATACTATGTAAAAAAACCTATAAAGCTATAATAAAAAAAAATAACTAAACCAAAAATATAAAAAGTTAAAAAAATATATAATATAAAAAGTTAAAAAAAAAAAAAAAAAAAAAAAAAGGTAAAATATTTCTGCACATGTAAAGCTGTGTAACATAAAATCAGAATACATAGTATGCATGAGAGACGCCCAACATAAACAAATTATTTCAAATAAAAAGCACAAAAGCAGATGTTCAACTAATGCTTTTTTGTAATTTAACTAAAAAGTAGGAAATATTTTACTTTATAACATAAAAAAGTAAAGTACATTACGAGTGAATATTACTGAAATATATTTTCAGAGCTATAACGTGTGAAGTATTTTGGGTGTGCAGAATTATGTGAATCACGATTTACTATACGAGAGCTAGCGCAAACTATCCAGTTTGTAGATGTTTTAGTAGAGAAAAATGTTAAAGTAGTTTATGACAAAATGAAATGTAAAAAATTTTATGTTTAACAGTAAAATTATGATAGCAATATGAAATGTAAAACGGAGGAATGGAAAATTTATTGTTATAAAACGGGAAGGAAAAAAAAGTTTTATTTGATATTATAGCAAAGTGTAAATTGACGTAATAACGAGAAAATGTACTACACGAAAAGAACAAATTAAGCTATGTTGTATCAACCTGCTAGTACATGCAAAAAAAAATCATTAAAGGTGTAGAACATCTTGAACAAAAACCTTGTCTAATATCCTAAAAAAATCTAAATATCAATGTTAATTTGGCCGGATTTATCAATTTCTAACTTATTTTTTATTCACGAAAAGGTAGATGCGGTTGCGGTTTTATGACGTCACAGCTTACTGGTTCATGCGCGCGGAAACAAGCGAGCTGTGACGTCATAAAAATGCATCTGCATGTATGACAAATAAATTATAAACCAATGACTCTGGCCAAATCAACGTTGATATTTAGGTTTGTTAGATGTTAGAATTAGGTTTTCAAGTATGCGAGAAAAATTAAAATAACTAAAACAAATGAACTAACAAAGAAAATCCTCCCAAAATCAAAGATTGTCCTATGCTGAGCAATGTTAGTCAGAGTTCCAGTATGGCGTCGAAGCGCATTCATTACGACGTCATGCGCACACACCCTATAGAATCACAGTATATTATAAAGCATACAACAAATTATAATGTTGTACAAGTGAATTTAGCTAATTTGTACAGTACAGTATACTGTGAATAATGAAAATGTTCACTTTTATACGTAAGTCATTAATATTATTTGTTGATATCATAAATATGTAAGACAGGTATAGATATTGTGATGTAAAGTTTTACTCTTTGTAGCATTACGAAAATATAATATGTTTATATGGAGAAATACATATGATTGAATGCATATGATTTATATAGCATTTCTATAAGGCATTATTAATAATGTAATATCATTATTATTGTACCCAATAGTCAATCATGCAAATCGATACATTATAATGTACAAGTATTGCAAAATGTTTAACAATGGGAAAAACTGCTACGTGAAGTAGAAGAAATACGGTTTGAATTTTTTATAATATAACTTCTTATCTACATTTTGAAACCTCTTTTTTTTTCTTAAAAAAAAAAAAAAAAAAAAAAAAAAAAAAAAAAAAAAAAAAAAAACGTTTCTATAAGTCAAGCAATATCCTGCGTAAGAAGGAAAACGTTATCAATGTCATCTTATCTAGGAGGCTATATTGAAGTGGGTGTTGGTCCAGAGAGAGGGTGGGAGGGAGAGAGGACGCTATCACTGTCATGTTAACTTACGGTTGAAAGAAAGAGGGAGGGAGGGAGAGAGCACTATCATTTTTATGTATGTTAACTTAGGGTACAGAAAGAGAGAGAGAGAGAGAGAGAGAGAGAGAGAGAGAGAGAGAGAGAGAGAGAGAGAGAGACTGTGGACTGACGTGTTTTTTTGTGTGTGTTTTTTTTTGCCTATACGACACAAAAATGTCTCTATACCTCTCTCTATAGCTTACTTTATTCATAATATACTTATATCAATTGATTTTATTTTGAAGTCTTCACTTTTTTTTTTTATTTGAACTCTTACAATTTTTCTTCTGCTTTGACGCATAATATCATTGTGTTCGATGTCTACCATAATATGGTATACAGAAAAGACTAGTAGTTAAGTTAAGTATTTAAAATGTTAACTCTCTACCAATTGTGTATGGTATTGTCTACTAGTGAAATGTGCAGGTAGAGAGAATACTCTAATGTTTATGGAGACCTCATGATTCATGATATGTATACTTTTGTACTCATCATATTTGCATCGACACTATAGCCTCTACAAGATTGAATATTTAGAGAAAATACACTTGTGCTTTAATGTATAATCAATGCATTTTGGATTGGTATTTTTGTGCGTTGTGAGTAAACATTTATTTTCTCAGTGAGATTGGTGCCAAACGGAAGAAATTAAGAAAAATTACAAAACTAAACATTTTTTTTTTTTTTATTATTTTTTTTTTATTATTTGGCTTCCCTAAAATATTGGTATGCAAAAGGAGAAAAAAAAACTGTCATTTTGATCAATGGAAAGTCCACGAAAGTTTTATAGAAGTAAAATGTATGATGTATTACAAACAACAAAAACTACAAACATATAAAATGAGACACAATTTAAATATATATTTGAAAAGTTATATTGCATTAGGAAATACGAAAAAATATATAAAAAAAATGATCAAAATTTTTATAGCAAGGAAATTAGAAAATGTAAAAAAAAGTTAAAGTTGGAAATGACAAATTTATTTTTATAAAAAATAAAATTTTCTATCATAAAACTTTTACTTTTTTTTTACTTTCCTAAGTTGCTAAAAGTGTTAATGACGTGATATTTCACCAATAATCGAACTAAATCAATGATGTATATCAAGTGTCAACTTATTTACTTGTAACTCAGATAACAACTTCTAAAACTTTCTCTTTTTACTTTGAAAGAAAAGAAAATGAAGATTATGTCATAAAACGACAATTGTCATAATTCAAGAAACGTCTGCTTTTTTTTTTTTTTTTTTTTTTTCTTCTTCTTTTTTTCTCATGTTTGTTTTTTTTTTTTCCTTGAGCTTCATGACAAATGTACTTCAAGCTTATACAAAACTTATTCTTATGATCAACAGAAAAAACAAAAGAAGAAAAAAGAAAAAAAATAGCATTTGCATGGAACTAACGTAAGAACAAAACACAACAAAAATTTGAATCATATTTCATATAGATAAAAATAGTTTCTATGTATTTTCACTGTCAATTTAAATATGATATCACTCTAAAATAAGGGTTGCATTACTTCACTTACAAAATCCTAATTTTTTTAAGTTAATCACTTATATATTATGAGTAGTTAAAATAATGCATTTTAGCAAATTAATAAAAATATTTATTTTAAGTTTTTTTCTGCTATTTTCAGTTAAAATAGATATTGAAAAGCCTCGTTCACAATGGACTTTTTCTAAGTTTTCTTAAGTGAAAATGCTAATTTTTTCCACTTAAGAACGATTGGTGTTCACAATGAAACTATTGTTGCACTTAAGAATTTTCTTAATTGGTTTCACTTCACAATTGTTTTTTCTTAATTTTTCTTAAGTAGCTAATTAGAAGAATTATTTGAATTTACGTAAGAATCAAACCATTGTTGATTCTTACGTAAATTCAAATAATTCTTCTAATTAGCTACTTAAGAAAAATTAAGAAAATTTAAGAAAAAAAATTTGTTAAGTGAAAGTTCTACGTAAAAAAATAAGAAAAAAAATTCTTAAGTGGAAATCAAACTTTTTTCTTAATTTGAAAAAATTAGCGTTTTCACTTTAGAAAAGTCCATTGTGAACGAGGCTTAAATAATTTGCTACAATGCATTATTTTTGCTGCTCATAAAAACTGGAAATAGGTTAGGATTCGTAACTGAAGTAATGCACCATTGTTATAGATCATATTTATGCTAGTAAAAATTCAGCAAACATTTATACAAAATTTATTCTATATTACATAAAAACTATGTAAGATAAATATTTTATTCCACAAAATCATTATTTATGTTAGAATTTAGAAATATTAGAGCTGATATGCATAATTTATGCTATATTGTATACACTCTAAAAAAGAGTGCATTACTTCAGTTACGAATCCTAACTTATTTGAGATAAACATTTTTGAGAAGCTAAAATAATTCATTTTAGCTAATTATTAATAATAGCTATTTTAACTTAAAATAGCCGAAAATAGCCGAAAATGACTGAAAACAACTTAAAATAGCTATTGTTAATAAATTGGTAAAGATGCATTATTTTAGCTGCTCATAATAACTCAAAAGTGCTTATCGCAAATAAGTAAGGATCAATAACTGAAATAATACACCACTTTTTTGAGTGTAGTGATTATACTACATAACATAATAGTGAAGCTATTCAGCATAATTTCTTATGCTTACAAAATATCTATATTTGCCATCTATAGCAATTATGCAATACAGCATAAATTACGTAGTATATTTTCCTATGAAGCAGAAAAATATTTTTTATGTAATCTTTAGCGTTAAAAAAAAAAATCTGTATGCACACGGGACCGTGATAATAAATTTTACCATTTAAAAACTCGCGCTAAATTTGCAATGTTATTCTTATGAGAAAAACACGCGCTAGATTTAAATGGTAAAATATCTTATCACGGTCTTGTGTAAAGTGTATATTCTATACAGTTAAAGTGTATTTATTTTAATTAATTAATATTTATTGTAAATAATATTTATGCAAACGATAATTGTACCTATACTATGTTACCGCGTGCTTTATTATTATTATTATTATTTTGTAAATGTAAAAGTTATAGATAATTTTACGGAATCTGATAACTGATAACCATAATATAGGAAAAAAAGTTATCTGTAATCGGTTATATTATATATATCGCCCATATTTTAATCGATATTTTAGGATGACGTCACATGGAGGGCTAAGCAGAGAATTTTGTCAATACAGAGGGCGCTTGTGCTCTACTATATAGCGAGCTAAACTCTCTCTCTCTCTCTCTCTCTCTCTCTCTCTCACATTCTCGTCATTATATTTACAAATCAACTAAATCATGTTTTATATACATAATAATAATTAATATTTTAAATTAAGGTGCATTACATCAACTTAGTTTTTATTATTGTGTAGGTCATAGAAATTTACACTCAAAAAACATATGTGTAGTAACATTGCAATATTTATTGGTTAAATCATGATCGCTATGTTTTCAGTACAAAGGTAAATCTTTTAGAAATGATTACTACAGGTGAAATAGCTATCCAGGTAGTACAAAGGTAAATCTAATAATAATGATAACTACAGGTGAAGTAGTTAGCCAGGTAGTACAAAGGTAAATCTTATAATAATGATAACTACAGGTGAAGTAGCTAGCCAGGTAGTACAAAGGTAAATCTTATATAAAAATGACAACTGCAAGTGAAGTAGCTTTCCAGGTAGCACAAAGGTAAATCTTATAATAATGATAACTATAGGTTAAGTAGCTATCCAGGTAGTATAAAGGTACCTTGATAGTTACTTCACCTGTAATTTTCACCTATAGTTCAACGTATGCTCATGATTCAATCTTCTAACTTGGTCACTACACATCTGTTTTCTCAGTATAGCTCAGGTAGTAGAGGTGAGAGAGACAATTAAGTAGGTAGGTAAAAGGTAAGTAAAGTGGTCTCTCAAAGTGACTACAACACCTGCTAACTTATACTATGTTAAAAATCTCTTACCAAATCACATTGTCAGTTTTATATAAGACAAAACTTGGTGCTGCAAAATGTCGTTAAGTTTAAAACTTTTTTTTTTTATTGTTAATAAATTTTTTTTTTTTTTATTATTTATTTTATTTACGCTTCGTATAATATTAAAAGATATGCGTTATATAAAATGTGATTTTGAAATTGTTATTTTTCTTTACGAGATAATGTTTATGTGTATAAAGTCGTTATGAAAGACAGTATAAAGGAAGAGAAACAGTGATAGCTTTATATTACAGTATAATGAATATTTGACTTGAAAATATAAGAAGAAGAAAAAACAGTTTCAAAGGTGACCTAATTTTAGAAAGATTTGTCTAATAATTCTCTCTCTCTCTCTCTTAGCAATTTTCTCAATTTTCATAATAAATACATAATAATTACGCTAGATCTAGTCCAGCAATATTTATTCACAATAACATAATATCCTGAATATTGATGAATAATAATTAAAGCCACAGACCACATAAAACAACATGTGCTTTTTAATGAATAAACACGAAACGGGATCTTCAAAACTGATGACAATTTTTAACATAAAGTTAATGTAGCCTCACGAGAGAGCGTGTAAAAACTGTAAAGTATGCAATTTGCGTAAAAATTCATGTTTATGACGTCAGAAACATGCAAAAATTAGTATGAAAATGTTGTGCGGGTTGCATAAATCGCATTTTCTGATCACTGCTACGGAGCTACTGTTGGGTTTTGAGACAAACTAATATTATTTATGTAAATCCCATCAAGTGTTTTGTGATATAAATGCTTATGTTTTTCTCTGGTCTATTCCTTTAAACTGCACAGCATAACAATTATGTTGTAAACACGATTTATGATATTATGTTTTATAATTCAAATTCGTCACGTGTTTTTCTCATAAGAACAACATTGAAAATTGTGCGCGAGTTTTTGAATAGTAAAATATATTATCCTAATCATGTGTACAGCATAATATGAAATTTAAAATTTATGCTGCATGATATAAATATAGCATAAATTATGTAATTTAATTAGTCCTATAGAGATTAGTTATACGTTTCATTTTTTACATATTAGGGAAAAAAGCAACGTATGTCTTAATGCGATTTTGTTTTAAAATAATACAGCAAAATTCAAAACTTATTTTAAATCAATTTTACATAAAAAAATAAATCTATATTTTAAAATTTACTAATTTATTTTATTTTTAATTAATAATTAATGAAGATATTTATTAATAATTTAATATTGATTATTTATTATTAAAATATTATTAGAGAATATTGTGAAACTGATTAACAAAATATAATATTAGTAAATGAAAACTATTCAATTATTAAAATAGTAATTATGTACTGTATACGGTATACATTATTTATTTCATCCAATATTGCTAATTATATTTTCATCAGGTAATTTATATTACACTGAGAAACAGTAGTACACACATTTGGTTGGTTCTTTAAAAATTCACAAAAGGAGTACCTGCTTAACCTGAAAGAAGATCCGTGGAAAAAAGGGTCCTCGGATAAAAGGACCTGCCTTTGCGCACAGGTATATCATGTCAGCGAGCTGGGCACAGGTAGGACCTTTTATCCGGGGATTTTTTTCTGCGGATCTTCCTTCTTTTAATACCTCTATATGTAACACCAGGGACTGAGAATGCCTTCAATTTTTGCATTATACTTAAAGGTATAGACCATAAGAAAACATTTGCATTAACATTTTCACAAAACGATAATGGGACTTGCATAAATAACATTGGTTTGTCTGAAAACCCAACCATTAAGCATAGTAGCAGTGATTGGAAAATTTTGATTTATGCAACCTGCACAACATTTTTATAATAGTTTTTGCCTGTTTCTGACGTCAGACACTGGAATTGTCACGCAAATAGCATAATTTACAGTATTTTCACGCTCTCTTGTGGTGGGGCCACATTTACAGTCTATAGTAAATTGTAGTCAGTTTTGGAGATCCCATTTTGTGTTTAATCATTCTAATAAGAGCATGAGGTTTCATGTGGTCTATGGCATTAAGAACTGGTTTCGTTATTACTTTAATAGTTGTATACGTATATCACTCAAAATAATCACAACACTGATTTTAAACTCTTTTTAACGATATTTATGCACCAACCCCTTGCACTCAACCGTGGCATTTTTTTCTCCTTTGTGCATTTCAATTTTTTTTTTCTACTTGAAATTATCACAGGCTTTGGAAAAGTCAAGAAACTTACAAATTCCTTACATACGACACTACTGTTTTTTCAGTGTAGGTAATTAAAGTAATTATTATATAGCAAAAAGACTGATAAATAAGGCAGAAACACTTTTAACCCAACTCTCTTACTGTTATTATGTATAGGCTTGTTTTTAAACCCTATTTCCTTTTGTCAAAAAAAAAAAAAAAATCATATTTTAAAAGCATTAAAAGTTTGTTAGATTTTGCTGCTTCGGAGCACAATGATCCGAACTAACGAACAAGGATGTATTACAAACCAATATGAACAAACAAAGGCGTAAAGTCGAGTCTTAAGAACTTTATCTTCCAATAATACCAAATAATCTTCTTAATCTCAGTACCATTATATTTAAGTGAAATTAATATTTTAATATTTATACTTTAATGTTTTAGTAAGTGTTTACAATATACATAGTGTTATAACAACATAACCAAAATTATAAATTTATTTCTAAGATATCAGATATTTTATGGCACCAGGTAGTTGGTAGGAAAAATATTTTACTTTTTTTTTTTTTTTTTACGATTATTATTATAAAAAAAGTGCATACCGGTATACGTAATATAGCTTATTTTACGCTGCATTGAAATTGCTTTCTTACAGAACACAAAAATGCTATTTTGTAATTAGCATAAGTAGTTATGCTGAACATCTTAACTATTATGATTTATACATGAACAACTGTTTTGATGTCAATTTTAAGGTATATAGTAGGTGACCGACAGTTATCTCGCAAACTAGACGGTCGCAAATTTTAAAATTAACACAAAATAATAAATAAATTGTACATAAAAGTTTAGCTACGTCAAATATGTGAAAACACGATCAAATATTTAAGTTATGCCACTTTAAAGATTACATTCAAATTTGAAAATTTAAATTTTAGCGTCAAATTTTAATCAAATTAGAATCTTTTTTAAATTTGAAATATCATCAAAACTTTTTTTCAGGAAAAAAAAATTGATTTACTCTATTTCATTTGAAAATTATAGTGTTTGTTTTGCTGGAAATCAAGAATGAACAAAATATTATTGTGAAAATATAGTTCTTCTTTTAACGATTTCCGGTCCAAGTCAGTCACACTCTTCGTTAAAGTTAGCCTCAAAACAGTTGTTGTTCCTTTATGAGTCAATATTGAATAAATTATAATATGTTATGCATGAATTTTGTTTCATTGGGTTAGCATAATTATTACGTGCTTATTTTTGTCCGTGCAGAAGAAAATTTCTATACGTGAAAGACAAAAATATTACAAAACGATAAAGTTTAAAGTTCAATTAAAACTGCCTAACATATCTTGAATATTAATTAATATTTTGTTGTAATGTAAGGTGAGAGACAGGGACAAATTACGTGGCTAATTAACTTTCTCACCTGACAGACATACAAAATAGGACATCCTTGCTTTAGCTCAAAAATATACAATTTAATTTTAACGCAAATTTTTATATTTTTTCAAAAAATATAAAAATTTACGTAATTAATGAAAAAAAAATTTTTTTGTTTACAGAAGAAAAGTAAATAAATTTTTATTTAATTTTATAAAATAAAATTTTAAAAGCAATATTCTATATGGTCTGCATTTATTTTTAATGTAGTTATAGAAATTGATTTATTGTGTAACAATGTGATAAAAATTTAATCAAATTTTAATGTAGAGAGAAAGAGAGAGAGAGAGAGAGGAAAACCAGGTAATTGTATTATAATTTTCATGTACTGTACTATAAAACATTTTAATGCATTAAAAATAAACTAGTTTCTACTTTGAGTTTTTGTAGAACCTCTATTATATTTTTTTAACATGTTTATTATTATTTTACACAAATAACTTCATGTTCGTTTTTGTGATAAAAAAAAAAAAAAAAAAAAAAAAAAGCAAAGATTTAATCAGCACACATATGAATATAAGAAAAAGATCAAATTTAAATTAAAAATTAAAAATTAAAATAGTTTGGTAATTTAAAGCTCTTGTCAACTTACTTTTTTTTTATCATTTAGAATACTAGATTGATAATTACCATACCTTATTATCCACGAATTAGATACCAACACGTTGATTTTGTATTTATTTTCATTTATTTTCTTTTTGACAGTTATTTCACGTATCTGACATCACGATGTACCGCCGCCAATCACAGTCACCGATCTGGTCACGTGATAAATTTAAGCCCCTCCCTCAAGTTCTTTGCCTCTATCACGACCCCATCGGTACATTGTAACGTCAGATACGTGAAATAACTGCTAAAATAAAAATAAATGAAAATAGACACAAAATCAACGTGTTGGTGTCTAGTTCATGGATAATAAGGTATGGTAATTATCAATCTAGTATTCTAAATGATAAAAAAAAAGTAAGTTGACAATGGCTTGAAGATACACGAAAAAAAAAAAACTACGTAATTTATGCTGCCTTTGAATAATTGCCATATTTTAGAGTACAAATGTTGTTATTTTGTAATGACATTTTGTGTACGAACATTTTTAAATATTTCAATTTTGTTGCGAAAAAGTACTAAAGATAATAATATAGCCTTTAAAGATAATAAATATGAATAATATAGATAATTATATATGTTTTCAGTTATTTTAGGCTATTTAAAGTTCAATTATATAGCTATTGTTAATAATTTGCTAAAATGCATTATTTTAGCTGCTCATAATAACTAAAAAGTGTTTATCTCAAATAAGTTAGGAATCGTAACTAAAGTAATGCACAACTTTTTTGAGTGGGAGAAACGTAATTTTTGGATATTTTTTAGGGGAAATCAGTTTTTTTTTCATTAATATTCTCACATACTTGAGAAACTAATTCAACCTATGCACAGCATCAATGCTCTCAAAAATATTAATTAGTATTTTTAAAAAGGCAAAATGAATAATTTTCCTATGCTGCCAATGTTATTGAGTGATCCAACATGGCATCAACTTTAACATGAATACATACACCCTATATGAATAATATACAGACATAAATACATAAAATACATTATATAAATATTTTCGAACATAAATTAATTATTATAGTAATGAGATTATATTAATTATAATGTTAATTATTATAATATGCTTCCACAATATTGCATTACCATGTTGTTTGTGTTCTATACAGTAATGAGCAACTACTTATTAAGTATAAGAGACATGATAATGCTATTAGTGGATATTATAAGAGAGAAAGAGAGAGAGAGAGAGAGAGAGAGAGAGAGAGAGAGAGAGAGAGAGAGAGAGAGAGAGAGAAAAGGATGTAGGTAAAATGAAATAATGGTATGGTATGGTATATTCAAGCTATGACAAAGGTGAAAAGAGGAAATGAGGTTTGATATCACCGAAATTGAAAGTTATATATATATATATATATTATATATCAATGTATATGTAAATATAGAAAACCTTTTTAACTAGCAGGAAATTGATGAAATACAAATTGATATACTCACTCACTTTTCAATTAATATTAATTAAAACAATATCTATAAAGTGTTTTGATATTTCAAAATTTTACTGAAAGCGAGGAAATATATATATATATATATATATATATATATATATATATATATATATATATATATATATATATATATATATATATATATATATATACACACATATATATATATATATATATATATATATATATATATATATACATATATATATATATACATATATATATATATATATATATATATATATATATATATATATATATATATATATATATATAATGTTTCTAAAAAAGGAAGTATTTTAGTAACATTATCAGTTTTCATCTTATAGGGTGTCTATAAATAACTGTCATCATGAAATAGACCAGAGAAAAACATAAGCATTTTTATCACATAACACTTAATGGGACTTACGTAAATAACTTTCGTTTGTTTCAAAACCAAACTTTAGCTCCGTAGCATTTATCAGAAATTTCGATTTATGCAACCCGCACAACATTTTCATACTAATTTTTGCATGTTTCTGACGTCATAAACATGAATAGTCACGGAAATTACATACTTTATAGTATTTTCACGTTCTCTAGTGGGACTACGTTAACATTCTGGGCAAAAATTGTCAACAGTTTTGAAGATTTCATTTTGTGTTTATTCATGAAAAAGCACTTCTTGTTGTTTTATGTGGTCTATGGCTTTAAAGGGTCTATGCATTCATATAGTAAAGGGTAAAGTCGACACTATGTTGGATCACTCAATAACGTGGGACATATATGTCTAGCCCATGGATATATAAACAGGATAGGAAGCTATTGTTGAAAAAACGATCCCTAAATGATGTAATTCAAATTTTCGCCGCAACAATGCAAGAATACAAAATTTCGTATAAAAGTGGCGCTGATCACACACAGATCACAGCGCCACTTACATTTTACATGATGATTGTTGCGGTGAAAATTTGAACTACATCAACAAGGGTTCGTTTTTAGTATCAGGTAATAACACAGGAGTTCACGACCCTGGTCTAGCCTCTCCACGTCCCAGTATACTATACGGTGGACATCAGATAATTCAATAAAAAATAGGAAAATTAATATAAAAAAATGAGATAAAAATACAAAAATTCGACCAGAAAACTCCCCTGAATTTACGCAATTTTTAACGTTATTTTGAGCATTCTAGAGTAGGTAGGGGTTCCGCAAAAGCAAGAAAACCTTTTTGACAAAAGAAGCATATTTTTGTCATTCTGAGAGCCGCACAAAAACTTGGTTAAAATTTACGACACTGAAATAATTTTTTAAAAAGTCGGTGACTGAGGAGGATATGACTAATGTTGTCAGTTTACAAACATTTTGCAAGCATTTTTGAGAGTATCGATGCTGTTAATAGGTTGAATTAGTATCTCAAGTGTGGAAGAAAAAAAATTTTCTGAAGAAAATAGCTAAAAACGACGTTTATCCTTTACTGAGCAATGTTGTAAATTAATCCAGTATCTTTATTTGTTTTATAATCTTAAATTATAGCATAAATTATGCTGTAATGAACATAGTTTTAAAAAATGAGCTAGCATAATTATTAAAAAGATATTTTTTCTTACAGTGTAACATTAGATTAGACATTTCTTTACTGATTAAGATGAGAAAAATATGAAATAACCTAATTTTTTTTGTCTTCTTCTTAATTTTCATTTGAAGTACAGATATCAAAGACTAGATGAAAGTATTATGTTAATTTTTACCTATGGTAAAATGCACTGGCTTAAATATACAGATATTAGCCTTTTTATGTGAGAATTTATGTTGCATGAAGTGTAGCTATAGAAGAGAGGGATATGTGACCAATGGAAAACCGTTTCTTTGATCTTTGAGACGGTCGAGTCCGCTCTCTCTCTCTCTCTCTCTCTCTCTCTCTCTCTCTCTCTCTCTCTCTCTCTCTCTCTCTCTCTCTCTCTCTCTCTCTCTCTCTCTCTCTCTCTCTCTCTCTCTCTCTCTCTCTCTCTCTCTCTCTCTCTCTCTCTCTCTCTCTCTCTCTCTCTCAATTCTACAATTCTAATTCTCTTTCGTCCTCTCCATCCTACCACTAAAACTCTCTCTCTCTCTCTCTCTCTCTCTCTCTCTCTCTCTCTCTCTCTCTCTCTCTCTCTCTCTCTCTCTCTCTCTCTCTCTCTCTCTCTCTTTCACACACACACACACACACTCCTTCTCGACATTTCTATAAGGTTTCTACATAACCATTATTTTAACCAGTAGATGTTTTACGCATGGAAATAATAAATCACGTAATTTATGCCATTATTTATCTCATTATAGCATAAATGATGCTAAATAAGAACAGCATAAATAATTATGCGTCATAATATAAAATTTATGCTATGCAACATAGTAAAGTACATCATTGATTAAACTGTATTGAACAAATTGTCCTCAAAATGAGCTACCATATAATAATTATTACGTATATTTTATTTTGTCCGTGCGGGATAAAAACTCATAAAATTGTATGGCTATTATACCTTGTTATAATATTCTGACATTGGTGCAATATATTTTTCTCTTAGAAAAAAAAAAACAAAATTGGCAAAGCTAATGACAGAAAAACAAAGGAAAATTAGTGGGAGCCTTTTGAATAGCGTTGTTCAACCAGTAATCTCCTATGACACTTGCGCATGGCGGACATATTGAAACTTAAATATATAGAACTATATTCAATGTAATACAAAAACCCAAGTTTCTTTCATCTCTTTATCAGATTTTTTATATACTGTATTTCCTTATAAACCCATTCCACTGCATATCTCTCTCTCTCTCTCTCTCTCTCTCTCTCTCTCTCTCTCTCTCTCTCTCTCTCTCTCTCTCTCTCTCTCTCTCTCTCTCTCTCTCTCTCTTGTCTTTTCATCTGGGCCAACAAGTCGACTCTACAAAACAAAAGCAATTATCTGCAATATCACTCAATTTTTAACATTTTCTCTCTCTCTCTCTCTCTCTCTCTCTCTCTCTCTCTCTCTCTCTCTCTCTCTCTCTCTCTCTCTCTCTCTCTAAACTTTCAACAACAAAAATGTCATTTCATGTTGTTGTTTTCTCATCTCATAACGACTTTTTTGTTTCATTTTATTTTATTATAAAAAAAAAAGAAGAGAAGAGAAATTTAATAATATAACAAACAAACATTATTTTAATGAGATGTATTTTTTTATTTACAAAGTTTGTATAATACACTAATGTTTTTCCGTGTTTGTTCTGATTTCAAAAACAATATTATAATAATAACGATCCAATGTAATATAATATGTAAAACAAATATGTGTGTGTATACTTTAGTAATATGAAACATTACAATTGAAGTTATCAAAATTAAAATACTGTCTGTAACTCTGTACATTCTAGATGTTTTTCATACATTGAAAGAATAAATTATATATTTTATATTGTATGTATATCATTTAGTATTAAAGGCGTAGAACACCTTGAACAAAAAAGTTGTGTAATATCCTAATAAACCTGAAAATCAACGTTGATTTGACCGGAGTCATTGATTTCTAATTTATTTTCCATTCACAAAATGCCACTGGCGGTCACTGACGTCACAGCTCGCCTGGTTTACGCGCTCGTAAAACAAGCGAGCTGTGACGTCAGTGACCACCAGCGGCATTTTGTGCACAAAAATGTGAATGTAAAATAAATTAGAAATCAATGACTCCGGCCAAATCAACGTTGATTTTTAGGTTTATTAGGATATTACACAACTTTTTTGTTCAAGGTGTTCTACGCTTTTAATTATGCTATATTATACACGGAAAAAATAAATGAAGTAATTTATGCTGTATTTATGTCATTATAGCATAAATGATACTAAAATAGAAAAACATAAATATTTTTTGCAATAAAACATAATATTTATGCTATTAAACATATAGTAAATGTGAAGCATATATAGCATAAATTATGCTGTATTACACAAATTATGCTGAAAATGGCCTAGCATGATTATTATGTGTTTTTTTTATTGTTTAATAGCATAAATATTTATGCTATATGTTTATGTTATACACTGAGTAAAAACATGTTTACTGACAAGATTTTGCAATATTTTATGTCCTCGCATGCAGATTTATATGTTGTAATTATAGGGTTATGCATTCATATTAAAATCAACGCCATGTAGGAGCATTAATAACACGGATCAGTATGGGGAAAGTGATAAATTTTACCTATGGGAGAAAAATTATAATAACAAGAAAATTATCTTATTTTTCTAACGAAATAGACAAAAACTAGTTTCATACTGAACAATTTTATTCATTGCTTCAATTATATTATGTTACTGCATTGAGCTAGCATGGTTAATAATTATTAAACGTATTTATTTTTCGAGGGTGCTTCGTTATAATGTCCTCTCAACCTTAAAAAATAAAAAATTGTAGGATCTACCCCAAAATAATTTTTTTCGTTTCAGGTAATTTGCAGAAAAAAAAACAATAAAAAAAAAATCAAAGTCAAAGTCAAATGGACTTAGAACATTATGGCGGAGCACCCTCGTTTTGTATGTGTAAATGTAAAAATATACGCTAGCTGAGTTGCTGAGTTCTAATATCAGTTTACAATAAATATGAGAAATATGAGCTGGTATATTTTTACAGTGTTATGCAACAAGAGCCGGCTCTGTATATCACTAAATATAGGCCAACTCACCACAAGTCCCCACTCCTAGTGATGTATGAGAGAGAGAGAGAGAGAGAGAGAGGGAGGGGGGGGGGAGCCAAGAAAGACGTCCACATTTTTACGACCCGAGTTATGAACCCATATTTCACTCCCGACATCTCATTTAATGATCAAGCCAAAGCTTTCTTATTTACTTTGTATGCATGCACTCCTAATTGCAAGCCTAAGCGACTAAGTAAGTCTATATGCATTCAATGTTAAAGTTTACGCCATGTTGGAACATTCAATAACATAGGCTGCTATAGGAAAAAAAAACTCGTTTAAAAAAAAATACTATACAAGCAAAATTTTTGAGAGGTATTATAAGTTGAATTAGGATCTCAAGTATGGGAGAATAATATCAAAACATCAACCTAAAAAAAAATTTAATCTATGTTGAGCAATGTTGTTTATTGATTCAGTATGGTGTTGAAGCGTATTCAGTATGACGTCATGCGAATGCACCCTATAAAATAAGTATCTCAGCTTACGGGAGAAAATCATCTTCATAATTTTTTATGTTTCAACAGCCTCGAAATATTGAAGATAGGACCATGATATTATGTCATGTTCGTACACCCACACAAACTGGGGTTAAAAATTGTAACATTTAGTATTCATGGCGTCAAGAAAAATCTAAGTCTTGCCTACTTTACACGTTTTCTCACCAGTTTGTGAGCCTTCAGAAGAGTTAAAGGATATAATATGTGTATGTATACTACAGTAGTCCTATCTTGAAAAAAAAAAAATGTAACCACATTTTTGTGTTTTTATTTTATTTACGCAAACGGTAGATTATAATATTTGCTGGTTTTTAAATTGTACAATTTTTATTTGCTTATCAATAATTCTGTTCGTAAACTCTGTTCTCTTGCACCAAAAAATGCGTATACCATTTGAATAGCCATAGGCGATCGTCATTTTTGGTGCAGAGAACAGGGTTTACGAAAAGCATTAATTAGTACTTAGCATAGTAATATGAATAAATAAATAAATAAATAAATAAATAAATAAATAAATAAATAAATAAATAAATAAATAAATAAATAAATAAATAAATAAATAAATAATAAATAAACAAACAAACACAGTACAGTACGCGTACTCTACGCTAAAAGTATCCTGGAAGTTATGTGACCAGTCGGGCATATCTACACATATTGCTGCCTACTTTACAGGGGCTCTCTGCTCTCTATGTATATTTAAAAAAGGATTATTAAAATATTCTAAAATGATCACGTTTTTATATGATTAAAGTACTAAAATTTCAAGGCTTGTAATAAAAACCTAGCCATACATGGTTTGAAAGGTATCAATATCGTCAGCTCAATAGAAAGCACAGGATTTCCGCTTGAACTTTGACCCCGCGTGGATACTTTTTTCCTATTATTTTATTTTTCATGGCAAAACGGTTAATAATATGGTAATAAAGTTTTATTTAGGCAAAGTAAGGAAAAAATTATAGGAATATTAGCAACAAAATGACCGCTTAGTGATTTAATTGAGCACTGAAATTTCAACATTTTTGCGTACTTAACGCTTAAATATGAGAGTGAAATTATAGAACTCAATAAAATATTAAAATTTACTAAATGTGAAAGGCAGCACGCCTTGCAAAACACCTTTCAACTTTAAATATGTCCCTAATTGTTGTTTTAATTAAAATATAAAAAAGCTCCGCCCATGATTGATGAAATGCAAGACAATTTTATAATATGCATTTATCAGCAATCGGGCCTAAATATTGCAGTTTTTAACAATTTAAACGTAGGTCGATGTTATCGGGAACAATAGACCGGTTGCACTCATATTTAAGAGCCGCTATTTTGCTGGTTATGAATACATAGGCCAGCATTAGAAAAACGTCATTTTTATTTTTTTTTTAATAGCAACACCTCAATCAAAGACTTATTTCTATCTTCTAATAAGCTCGAAAAATATGAGAAAAATTAGTTCAGTTCAAATAAACTATTTTTAAGTGAAAATTTAGAAGAAATTATGTTTTCCCTATGCTGGACAATACATTAGGCACCACAAACATGGCGACAAAGCGCAAGGATGTGAAAGGGGTCTATTATGTGTATCTCGTTTTTTTTTTTGTCACGCGTAGCAATATGTACATGTGTATGTATCTCGTTTTTTGTCAAGCTAAGCAAAATGTGTAAATCGATTCTGAACGTTACATAGAAGGCGTCCGACTTACACATTTTGCTTCGCGTGAAAAAAAAAAAAAAGATACACATACAAACATATTGCTTCCTAAAAGTGACAAAAAAACGAGATACGTATTGTTCGCAACAACATCGAAGTGCATTACTCCCTCCACGGCAATAATATTTAACTTCAAACCTAAAATTCAGTTAAAAATTACAAAATAGAGATAATTCATACAATGACCAGCACAATTTATATAAAAGTAGTGTGAAATATGCAAGTCATGTATTGCACTGACCTAGACGATCCCAAAGAGAGATACGCTCACTATATTATCTAGTCTAGTAGTAATAACAAATTGCAAGTATAGTAATTTACATTATATACTTGGCGTCCTTATAATCTCTAGCTATAGTATAGCGAGACAAAGTGATTGCATGTTACACTGCAATTGTCCCGCGCAATTAACTCTCTTTTACAATCTATCATATAATTAACTTCAGTACATATACTTATTACATTATGTTGTGGCATCTATACTCAGAAAACAGATTTGTAGTGACTTTGTAAACTTTAGGTGAAGTAGCTAGCCAGGTAGTACAAAGGTAAATCTTATATATAAATGATAACTAAAGGTGAAGTAGCTAGCCAGGTAGTACAAAGGTAAATTTTAGACAAAAATGATAGTTACAGGTGAAGTAGCTAGCCAGGTAATACAAAGGTAATTCTTATGTAAAAATGATAACTACAGGTGAAGTAACTAGATAATCTAAATGTATTTGAGAAAAACGCTAACAGTCGGAATACTTTTATTTTTGTGACAAATGAGGGATAATTATGTTTCCCCTATGCTGTACAATGCATTAGGCACCACAACATGGCGACAAAGCGCAAGAATATTGAACTCACAGTACAAAGTAGTGATATGTTAACAAAGATATTTCTAACCAGACATGAAATTGATTATTTTGTTAATTATAACGACAAGAGCTAGACTTTCAATTTAGATGTTCAATCTACGTGAGAGAGAGAGAGAGAGAGAAATTGGCAAGCTAGGTCTAAGACTGTAAAGTCTACGACTGTGAAGTGAGGGACGCAGGTGTGGCCAACCATTACACTTCGTCTGTGGCTAATTGTGCTGAGAGAGAGAGAGAGAGAGAGAGAAAGAACAAAGTCGCTAAAAATCTTATACGCAGTTTTGCGATATTTTACAAATAGTAAAATTAATCGCTATGACGTAATGGACCACTTTGCAATGAACGATTTTAATTGTTGTTACGTCTTTATGATAACGATTTTTCAATAAGAAATGCATTAAAAATGTTTAAATTTATTTTTAAATATTTCATTTATTACACGTGGTCCATTAACGATATTCATAATCGCACAAATGTAAAGCAAGCACTAAAAAAAGACGTAAAAAATCTGATAGAACTTTGCGAAATTTTAAAAAAAAATAACGGCTAAAACTTAATAATGCTATTGATGTTGTAACGATAAAACCGTAAATGACGCCATTAGCATTATAATGAAATATAAACGTAGAAATTAACTTGTTATATTTGTGCTTGATACAGTATTTAACACATAATAATAAAATAAAAATAAATAAATAAATAAAAAAATAAATAAAAAAAAAAAAAAAAACTGTGACGTTATTTACGTTTTTTTTTTTTCCCGCTAATAGGATTGCAAACCTTAGGTACAGTACGTCGTAATTTTTATTTTTACAATAATTGAAACAATGTGAAACTGTGTACAAGCTTTTTTTGGACGTTTTTTTTTTACAGTAAGGAAGAGAGAGAGAGAGAGAGAGAGAGAGAGAGAACTTCTAGACCCCAGCTGCAGCTAAATTTTAATTGAATCATCGCAAAGTAAAATCCAAATCTCCTTCGCATACAACTAAAAACTTACACAGTATATACACCTATAATGCAGAGAATATCACAGTTGTGTGTGCATGCAAAACTTACTTCTAAATGAAAGTAAATACCGCAAGAAGTTTTAATAAGCAAACCGTCATACTTTTGTTCAAACTTTTTTTTTTTCCTAAGAATAAAAATGTATATTTCTGTAATGTAGAAATTATATTTTCAAATTATAGTTTGGAAGATTTCATTTTAATAAAACATTTCAGAATCTTAACAATTTAATATTCTCTCTCTCTCTCTCTCTCTCTCTCTCTCTCTCTCTCTCTCTCTCTCTCTCTATCTCTCAAGCTCATTTATAAGATATAAAAGACAATTTAATTTAAAAAAATTGTATTTCCAATTGCATATTTTAAATCTACCTGAGGTGTAGGTTGGCTTAGTTTAACAAATTTATTTAGCATAGCCTTAACTTTTGCCCCCATCGCCACAATCAATTTGAAGTTTTGATTTGCGTACTTTAGGTATAGAGAAAATATATATCTGCAATCTGCATATTGGCTTAAAGAAATATAATACAGACATTTTACTAAAAAATGAATTTCTACTGGCATTATGGGAATAGCATAACATGTAAAGAAAGAGTTTGCGTTAACTAAAATCTCCATCTGATTGCATTGAATATGGCTATAAGCCAATAGAAATTCAGTTTTTAGTAAAATGACTAGGTATATTATAATACTTAATAATAATTATTATTGGTAATATATAGGTAAATTTTATATAAAAATTATAACTACAGGTGAAGTAGCTAGCCAGGTAGTACACTATTGGATTAAGTCAGTACTATGTACCGAAATGGACAAAGTACGTTACAAAGCATTTTCAAAAATTGTAAATGTGGCAACACGCAGCCACAAAGATAACAAGATAGAGCTGGTGCGGTGGTTGGCAAATATGTATACTGAAATGTTGCCTTTTACATCGTTTGTAATTTTTCATGTCCATATCGGTACATGTATATTGGTTACAAAATATATTGACGATAGATATTCATTCTTTTAGTGTAGCAACAATTTTAAGCAACAGTAAAAAAAAAAAATGTTGTTGAAAAAATATTCAACGTCAGTTTAAGACAATGTCAAACAATTATACACACCCACTGACTTAGAGAGGGAGGGAGAGAGAGGGAGGGAGGGAGGAAGAGAGAATACAAAAGCTTTGTATATAATACAACAACATACATAACATATACACAAGCGAGTGTGAAGGGGGTGCACTTTACCCCTACGGGAATCTAAACAAGGCACAAAAAGTCATTGAGTGTGACTCCCAACTCACCCCTTCATTGCCTCAGGGGGTTGGTTCACTTCATACTATAATCTAAGCAATATTAGAATCATTCTTTCTAATAAAGCTCAATTTTTTTTATTAAACATATATGATATTATGAATTGTAAATCCAACTATGGGATATAGTTACTCATCGTTAGAATTAGAGTTATTAAGGTTCAATTTTATATGTCTATAATAGGATGGTGTTTTTTAATGTTTCTTTCGTATTTATATTTCGATCGTTACTCGGTGATGTGAACTGTTTTAAATTGTTTTGGTGTTTTAAGACACATTGTATTATTGTGTGAATAATTTTTGTTCTGATGAAAAGTAATAAAAATAATAAATAAATATTTAAGCTCAATTTCAGACACGTATGTTAGAAAAATTTATTTTCTTATTTTTCAATTTATAGTTTTGATTTATTTCAGTTCATTTAATTTATAAATTATATGTAATTTAGCAAAAATATAAAAATAAATAAAGATAATAAATATATAATACGAATTGCTCATATTTATTGTTAATATAATATTTCTTACAAAATTAGACCACAACAAACACATTAGCATCATTTACTCGTATGTACAGTTTGTTTTATAAGAAATGGGACACAAAAGATTTTGCGTATTTTTACCGCACCAATACGAGTCAATGAATAACAATGAGAGAGGTGTTCACTGTTGCAATTCTTCACCTTTTACTTGACTTTTATCATTTTGATGATCCAATTGGTCAAGACAGGAAATGATTCGTCCACGCGATAAGTAAGCATCATGCAAAGAAGAGAGAAGGAATAATGGGTGGGCGATCATATTTTGGTTTGTTTTGATAAAAGTCAAGTAAAAAGTGGAGAAGTGCAGCAGTGAATATCTCTCTTATTGTTATTTATCGACTCGTATTGGTGCGGTAAAAATACGTAAAATCCTTTGTGTCCCATTTCTTATCAGACATACTGTACATCACATTCTCATGGTAAAATTTATCATCAGTTTTGGAGATCCCATTTTATGTTTAATTATTAAACAGCATAGTATGATGTTTAATGTGCTCTATATAGATAAATATGTATAAACAAATAGCTAGCTCATATTTTATCAACAATAACTAATAACGTTTTATTGTGCACCAAACAATTATGCAGTTCTAACTGCAGACAAAATCTTTGTTATTTCAGTTGAGTTAGGACATAAGACTGGGACGTAGTCGAACCATGGCTAGAAGGTTACTAACAATGAAGAAGAGTATTTATATATGACAACAATTATCATTGTTGTTTCCGTGTTTAGCCAGAATGATGTTTAATCTAGAAAAACTGGAGGGAGATATTTAAAATTACAAACGCTCCAAGCTCAACGCTTCTAGGCATTCATACAAAAATAATAACGGATTGAGCTAACCTATATTTAACATGTGCACAAGTTAAATATCATATAATAATATACACTAATCAAACTCAAATCACATATAACACTAAAAAAAAAAAAAAAAAAAAAAAAAAAAAAAAAAAAAAAGTTCATTACTTCAGTTATGATTTCTAACTTATTTGAGATAAACACTTTTGAGTTAACTTAAAAAATCCTCAGAAAACTGAAAACTTAAATTGGCTTTTGTTAATAAATTGCTAAAATGCATTATTTTAGCTGCTCATAATAAAAGTGTTTATCTCAAATAAGTTAAGATTCGTAACTAAAGCAATTCACTTTTTTTTTTGATCTAATTAATTGAGTTTAAGCTATTTTTAATTACATTAATTTATTCTGGTATTCACCTAAAATTTTGTTAATTCTGAAAGCCATAGACCACATGAAACAACATGGTCTACTTTATAATGATTATAAACACAAAATATAGGATCTCCAATACTGATGACAATTTTTATCAGAATGTAAATGTGGCTTCACCACGAGAGAGCGTGAAAAAACTGTAAAGTATGCGATTTGCGTGACTATACTGTTTCTGAAAAGCTCCGAGAAATAATTGTTCCTTGAGTTGTAGCTGCTTTATTGTCCCATAAGAAAGCGTGTTAAATCAATTAAGACAGGAAAACAAAGTCATTTTCTAGCACATTGTTAGTATTGTTGAGCTGCACGGACAACTAAATTTAAGCAATTATTCAGATACATATAAGTAACTCTTTAGTACAAACCAATATAACTTGTTCGAAAAAAGTTTAAAGAGTCACTCGTTAGTATAAACTTAATTTCTTTAGCGGTAAATAGTTAACTCTTTAGATTCTAAAAAAAATTAGTATATGAATCTAACGAATTTATTATAAAAAAAAGTCTAAATAGTAACTATTTAGATAATTCCCGTGTGTGAATTTGATTATTTTTATCACTAAACCTACTTTTGCAACGTCTTCTATTTTGCAATAATTCAAGTTGTTTAGTTTTAAACCTAGACTTGCTCACCGCCCGCGAGATATACCTGCGCAGTAGCTGCTTTAATTAATCTAGATATCAGAAGTGGATTCTTCTAGCTGTATATTATAAACTTTCAAGCACCACTACAACAAATCAGTCAACTCACAAGAAATAATAATAAAAAATATATTAAATATAAATTAAGAAAGTTTTCAAGATTTGTCTCTAATAATACTTTATTGAATCTTCTTTCAACTTTCATCATTACTTTTTTTTTTATTTATCTTATAATTTAATTTGATATATTTTTTATTTACAAAGAAAACGAATCTCTCTTATTTTTCTTAGTATACGAGATTATTAATAGTGAGCGTATAAATCAATATCTACTTTTACTATTTTTATATCATGAGAATAATTTTTTGTTGAGTGAAATGATTTAGATTAAACGCTTCTATTTTATTTAAGGGTACATATTACTTCAGTTCTAACTTATTTGAGATAAACACTTTGAGTTATTATGAGCAGCTAACATAAAAAAATGCATCTTGTCAAATTATTATCATTAGCTATTTTACCTTAAAATAGCTTAAAACCACTTAAATTAGCTATTGTTAATAATTTGTTAAAATGCATTATTTTATCTGCATAATATAATAACTCATATATAAGTGTGTATCTCAAATAATTAAGTTAGGATTCCTATGAAGTTAAGTTAAGGATTCCTATGAAGGAAGTTAAATGAACCATTTTTTTAGAGCCTGGAAAGAAAATTTTAAGTTATGATCTTTGAGAAATTAGATAATAAATATTTAATGTATATCACTTTGTACATAGTAAAGTTAGAGAGAGAGAGAGAGAGAGAGAGAGAGAGAGAGAGAGAGAGAGAGAGAGAGAGAGAGAGAGAGAGAGAGAGAGAGAGAGAGAGAGAAATCAGTTATACTGTACAATATAAATATTGTCTTGTAAGATTCTTTTTTTTTTTTTTTTTTTTTTTTTTTTAGAGAACTGCCAGCACTTAAAAAATGGGTGCATGACTTCAGTTACGAATCTTAACTTATTTAAGATAAACACTTTTGAGTTATTATAAGTAGCTAAAATAATACATTTTAGTAAATTATTAAAAATATATATTTTAAGTTGTTTTTAGTTAGTTTTGGCTATAATTATTATATTAACTTATAAGTTAAAATAGCTATTGTTAATAGTTTGCTAAAATGCATTATTTTAGCTGCTGAAGAAAACTTAAAAATGTTTATCTCAAATAAGTTAAAGGAGTCAACTGATGTAATGCACTTTTTTTTTTTTTTTTTTTTTTTAGTGAGCTACTATATTAAACGAATTCTTAATACCAACCATATCAACCAATATATCATAATATTATATCGTTAGTTGCACCACTTGTGCTGAAACTACACACTAAAAATTTCGTTAGCAATCAACGGAATAAGTGTTTTTTCAACGGTTATAAGTGTTGATAAATAACGTTTCAAAACTCAACTCTTATTGTATTGAAAACTCAACGCTTAAGTACAATTTCACTTTAAACGTTGATTTATCAGCATAAATAGAGTTGATAAAAACCGTCAATTTTCAACGGAATAAACGTCCTTCTCCACCTAATTAGAAATAATATAAAAACTTACTTTACACAATTTCCTGTGTTCTATGCGAAAAATCAAAATATGCATAAGAATAAATAGTGTTTATTTTTTATTCTTTAACTAGAATCAACGGAAAAAAAAAATTGAGTTTTTTTTATTTCTGCCCAAAAAGTGCGTTTTTTTCGAAAAGTTACCAACCCGTTAGAAATTTTATTGCATTTTTGGATGTAACTCAAATTTTCATACCCCAATCGGTCATTCAAAAACTTTATGATAGAGTATATATTAATTAGCAGTTGAGTTGCATTCTTTTTCATCTAATTGTAATGAAGCGTTGATTTTAAACGTTTGTGACGTCACACGTAAGCGTTAAATATCTACGTTTAAAGCATGACGAAACTGTGTACAAGCTTTTCAACGTTTAGAACGTCGATTATAAACGTCTATTTTTTAGTGTGTACCCAAAATTCCAAGAAAGTCTAACACTCCCAAGACACAAGTCTAAATAATGTGAAAGTATATCACTGAGATAATGTATCACAATCTGTCGCCAATACTTAGAAATATCAATATAATAACTTAAAAATATATCGCGTTTTTCTCCTTCATTTTTCCAAGAAAAAAAAAAGTAAAAAATAAATTACGAAATTTATTTTGCATTGAATAATTGCTATATAGTAGAGCACAAATGTTGTTACTGTGTAAATTTATTTATTTATTTATTTGTTTGTTTCATCCAAAAACAGGCTTGCGCCCAATACATTAGTACACAGTACAATAGTTACAATAATCATAATTATTTAAAAATACAACATAAGTATTTAATAGCTATCATGCAAACTAAATTATTTGTGTAATAATGTATTAATGTAACAATAGCTAATTTAACTTAAAATAGCTTTAAAAAACTTTAAAAAACGCAAAACAACTTAAATTAGCTATTTTTAATAATTTGCTAAAATGCATTATTTTAGCTACTCATAAGTTAGGATTCGTAACTAAAGTAATGCACCATTTTTTTAGAGTGTACAATAAAAATACATGGAATAGAAATATACATATTTATGTTATAGATTTTCTTTTGTCAAATTGCTCCAATTGATTTATTGTAACGAGGCTTGATTGTGACTTCATTTTCTATATCTGATTGTATAACCTAATATCTTATTCAATATGTACGTTACTAGACGTGGGTTTTACTGAAATATAACCAAACTGAGAGGCCATGCAACAATACTAACAAAGTGCTAGCAGACGACTTTATCTTGCTGTCTACATTTAACATGCTGTCTTATGGGACAATGAAGCAGCTATAACTTATCAGTTAGGTAAGTTTTAATCTATATACAGTTTTTTTTTACTAAAATATTGAATTGTATTTTGGTACATACGCATTTAAATGGAGTTCTACGTCAACTGAAATCTCCATCTGATTGCATTGTGTGGCCATAAGCAAATAGAATTCAAAATTTTAGTTTACATACTGTACCATATTTAATGTCACAAACAAACATTATTTTTATTACTAAGCAACCTGTTACTTTCCTCTTCTCTCCCACCTTTAAAAAAAAATTATAATAATTCATTCATTTTCTCTCATTTAAAAAGCAAGAAGATCGTCTTTTTTTTTTCCGTATTCGAGCACAAAAAACAGGTTTTACGAACACGTATATTGCAGGCACTCTTTTGTTTTACATTCAAAAACATAACGTCTATTTATAAACAGTTTTTTTTTACTTCCGCAATCGCGTGGCATCTAACTATATCAGTAAACAATTTTTTTTTTTTTTTTTTTTTTCCTGAGTTGACATTTGTCACTAAAACTGTAACTCTATATGTAAAATACTTCAATAAATAGATTTCATATTTCCATGTTAAAATAACATTTACAATAATATCAATTTAACATTCAATTTTTATTATTATATAATACATAAATTTGCTATAAAATTGAAACTATTTTTGTTACAATCTAAAGTGATATTACATTCATTTTTAAACTATTTTTAGCTTTAAATTTTAATAAAGAAAAAAAATTATTTTACATTTTACTATTACATTAAAGTAATAGTATGCAAAATACATATCTATACATTTTTATATTACTATGCACATTCATAAAAATTTATATCTTTTATTTTATTTTTTTACGTACATTTTTTTTATGTAAAAAGTAGAGAAAATTTGTTATAGGCTTGGATGATTTGAAAAAAAAAAAAAAAAAAAAAAAAAAAAAAACGGTTTAATTTGAAACCCGGTTTTAGTTTGAAATCGAGCTTAAATTATGAAAAAAACATATCAGTACTTATTAATAAACTTGAGATTTAAGCCGAAACTTTAAAAACGAACTCTCCAGCCTATGAGTAAAAATAAATCTCGTTTGTCCTTGTATGAATGTTGTACTTTCAAATACAAAAGTCTTAAATTAAATTACAGAATTCTTACAACTACCCATAATATTTTATTTTACATGCAACAAGATTTAAACATTCGTATTAAAAAAAATCTTTTCGTATTTCGAAAGATCTTTTCTTTAACGAGACATTCATGGTTGCAACTTGACTTGCCTCGTTAACGCACTAAAACCTAAAAGCCAAGATTAAAATGTTCAAAAAAAAAATAAAATAAAATAAAAATAAAAAGTTTGGATTAAAAAATGCCTCGGGTGCATTAAAAATAATTGTATGGTCCTTACGTTTATTTGTGACGTCATAACCGTTAATTCTATACAATACTACACGGAAAGAATAAATTACGTGTAATTTATGCTTTATTTATTAAAGCCTTATTGATGATAAATTAGAACAATGTAAATAATTTGCTATACGACATAATATTTATGCTATGTAACATAGTTATTATGAAATATAGCATAAATTATGCTGTATTAAACAATTTGTACTTAAAATGAGCTACCATAATTATTAGTTACTTATTTTTGTCCGTGTATACGTAAGTATCGCAAAACTGTATACAAGGTTTTAAACGACTAAATACCTGAATAAAATTCAAATAATGCATTTGTCCTTACAACGTACACTACTTTTCTTAACACGTACATATTGCATTGACAAAATACGTGTCACTTAAAACTAGCTGCATGTTTACTACAATTATAGATCGCGTGCATAATATTTTCAAAGTACTTTGTGCATGCTAAGCTACTTCTCAACTATCATTGCAATGCACTTAAAAAAACTTTTTGAACTTTAAATAAGAAATTTAAATTATATAAGTTTACTCATGTGTATTTTGTGTGGAAAATGTCGTTTTATTATTATTATTAATTTAGAAAAAAAAATATAAAAAAATAAACTTATGGAAGTGGAAATAATGTCGACCTACATTTTCAGGGCAATATTCGCCTACACACAACTTTTAATAGCCGTCTTTTTTTATTTATTGTTGTTGTTTTATTGTTGTTGTTGTGGTATATATATACAGTATATATATAGGGTGTATGCGCATGACGTCAAACTGTATCAATGAATAACCATTTCTCAGCATAGGATGAATGTGTTTTTTGGCTATTTTCTTTTCAAAAATAAATTAATTTTTGTTGTTGTTTTTTTTTTTTTTTTTTTTTTATTCAACCTTTTAACAACATAAAAATTGTTAGATTTCTTTTTCAGTGTAATAGATAGATAGATGAGTAAATCTACTTTCATTCTAAATATTTTCTATAAAAAAAATTGTGGAGTGAGAGTTGTTTTCATTTCAGTAAAGCTGAGCGAGATAAAAAACAGTTGTCAGTTAGTCTCTCTCTCTCTCTCTCTCTCGACATGATCAATCAATGCACTAGTCAATACACTCATACATTGTTGTTCTCGCATCAATCTTATACATCTCTCTATACCTCTCGTTTTCAATCAAATCTACAATGTGTACACGGCAAAAAATAAACTGTCACAAATTGACTTCTACGGTCATTTTACTGAAAAATGAATTTCTATTGGCATATGGGAATAACATGTACGTATTTAGAATTTAGATAGAGTTTTGCGTCAACTGAAATCTGCATCTGATTACATTGTACACAGTATGGCCATAAGGGAATAGAAATTCATTTTTAAGTAAAATGGCTGCCCTAAAAATGAATTTCTACTGGCATATGTGAGAATAACGTGTATTAGATAGAGTTTTACGTCAATTGAAATCTAAACTAAAAAAAAAAAAAAAAAAAAAAAATGGCAATATTTCAATAACGAACTCCAACTTATTTGAGATAAACACTTTTGAGTTATCATGAGCAGCTAAAATAATGCATTTTAGCAAATGATTAACAATAGCAATTTTAAGTTGGTTTCAGTTTTTTGGGGCTATTTTAAGTTAAATTAGATACTGTATTGTTTTAGGATTTTGCTAAAATGCATTATTTTAGATGCTTATAATAAATCAAAAGTTTTTTTTTTTAAATAAGTTAGGATTCGATTCTCACTATTTTTTTGAGTGTATACATCTGAATTGCATTGTATGACTATACGTCAATAGAAATAATATATTTAGTACAAAGTCTGTACAACATAATATATTATTGTTGGACGTTTACTGCTTTATATTATGTTGTAAAACATAGTAACCTAGCGGCGGATCTTTATGTATTTAGTGGTGCGACCACAGAACTTTAATGGCTGGTTCAACAATTAAAAAAACAATAGAAACGCGAACCATCTTTCGGCGTAATGGTCACCGTTTCACTTAAAATAAAATTTTAATTTCAAAAATTATTTTAAATACGAAGAAGCATTTTTTAAGAAGTTTTACATGTTCAAGGTTTTACAAAACAGGGCTGTCAAGCCATCACAACACCTTAAAAAAGTTATTATCTAACTCTCTATACTCGACTCAAAAAACCTTAGTCGATTTAAATCGGGCATGCCTAAAGTATCGCCCATTGTCACATTTGAGGAGATGGGGGGCGGCTGGGCGATACCTAAGGATGCGACCAATAAGAGAACGCCTAAAACCTCTCCATTTAGTTAACATTACCCCACCTCCTAGTGACCTTGAAAGCTAGAGCGTCTATTGGCTGCCCAGGGGGAATCGATAAATCGCCCACATCCTTACGTGATTTCTAGTGTATATTATACCAATATATATTTTTTTTTTCCTAAAGAGTTTTTTAAGACCATAAAAAAATGCCATGCAAGTTGTCTATTCTTTAGAAGACAAGAAATTTGGATGTAAAATGTTCTTTACGTGTCGTTGTTATCTTTGCTAAAGTCAAAGTATAATATAGTATGTTATGTAAGAGCAAATAATGGACGTTTCAAATAGCTCGTTTGGCTCCATGCTTCACTTACAAATCGATCACATTTTTTATTGTAAGAAAGTGATTTTTACTATTATTAATTTTGTACAAAAATAACTCTACATTGAGAAATATAAAAACTAATGATGGAAACTTAAATATATAGCTGTTATTTTAGTTTTTACTAAATAGGCACAAAAAAAAATCAAGTACTCATATGGTAGGTTCCGTCATATATCACACCGTTGCTAATTAACCGTAACGTGCAAGACAAAGCTATAACATCATATTTATAGCAAATATACCTACAATTCAGTATGTGTTTATTTTAGTTTTTATTTTTTTAATACGTTTCGTTCATGTGTTACGATTTTTTTAAAGTTTGAGTTCGCAGACGTTTTTCCTCGACTAAAGTAATAAAACTAATTTTAGCAATTGTTATATGGCTCGTACAACGCCATAAGAAAATTGTTTCGTAAAAATGTAAATGACCTCATAGGCGTTAGAACCATAAAAATTAAAAACGGTTAAAATTCACCGTTGCAATATTTTTTTCTTTCAATAGTCATTTTAACGCTTTTGTAACATTAAGCTCGGTCGTATGCGTATAATTCTATTTAAAATCATAATAATATTAGTTAATCTTCATTATAAAGAAAAAAATTTACGAAGAAATTGTTTACTTTTTATCGTTAAAACTAAAACATTTAATGACAACATAACCGTTATTTTACAAATAATAAAATATCACAAAATTATATTAAAATATTTAACGATTATTTTAGAGTGATGCTTATTGTTAAACCAAATGTAAAAACTTTAAGTGTACAAGACGAATGGATAATGATAGCTATATATTATAGTAATGGCTATATTACACATCACTTGGGGTTGCTTGTCATATTGAAATATAAAGTCACAATTAGACCTATATATAGTCTGACGTCACAACAGCTTTAATCACTGTCATTATTTGTCATAAAATTTATGTTTTAACATTTTACAAATTTTAACTTTATTTTTCAAAGTTTTTATATATACAGTTCTTCTACCCTCAGAATGATGTTTTTAAGGCTAATTATTCAGTCATTTTACCCTTAAAAAGACGTTTTTTAAGTCTATTATATCGTCGTTCTACCCTTAGAAAGAAGTTTTTAAGTTTTAATCATTCTACCATTAGAAAGATGTTTTTAAGTCTATTATATCGCCATTCTTTTCAATCTAATGATACAGTCATTCTCCTAATAGAATGATGTTAAAAAGTATAATATAATACAGTCATTATACCCTTAGAAATAACTTAAATGGCATGTTCATTTTTTTTAAAACATAGATTTATAATGATAACTATATTTGTTTGGATTTGTATGTATGTACAGCTCTGGTCAAAAGTTTAAGAAGGGGGCAGCGGCGGCCAATGCTTTTTCTCATAAAGATAGCATAGTGTAGTTGCGGGTTGCCTATATACAAATCGTTCTCAAATTTTTGGCCAGAGCTGTACACATCATGTAAGAATAAGTTACGAAGAAAGGAAGTAAAAAACAACATTTCAATATCTAGTTTGCCACTCACCGCACTGGCTCTCTACCTTAACCTGTGTTATCTTTGTGGCTATGTTGCCACATTTACCATTTATATATACGTATATCTAATGCTTGTAACTTATTCATGGGTGTTCGGTGAAATATTTTCGTTGAGTTTATGATATTTTTGGAAAGAGCTTTAAAAAATTTTGAGGCGCTATTTTTTCTTAGGACGATTGAAGCATGCGAAGTATTTTTAATTAATTTTTGAAAATAGGCCTAGAAAGCCTGTGACGTCATCAGTTTACTTTTTCTCGGCAAAAACTGATCGTTCGAGGTTCAGTAACCAGTTTAATGAAATCAGTTTGTCCTCAGGATTTCAAAAAAAAAAAATGGCTACTGAACCTTCTACAGTCAATACTTTCTGAAATAAATGCCCGATTGGTGACGTCACAGGCTTTTCAGGTCGATTTTCAAAAATTAATTAAAAATACTTCCCATGCTCCAATCGTTCTAAGAAAAAATAGCACCTCAAAATTTTTTAACGTTCTTTTCAAAAATGTCATAAAAAGTGGGGGTTAAAAAAATTCACCTTCCTCATTATGCTATATATAGCTAAATGCAGCAATGCATAACAACATAATTCATGCTATATTATATAAGATAATACTATAGCATAATATACTTATATGTTCAGCATAATTATTTATAGTATTACAAAATAGCAACATTTGTGCTCTATAATATAGCAATTGTTAAATACAGCTTAAATTACGTAATTTATTTTTGTAGTGCGTGTTGTAGAATTTGCGTATAGTATTGATTCTTAACTTTTTTCGATGCACCCCCTCACCCCTAACAGCCAGAACGTATAAGCTGGTTTTATTTTAAAAATTTCAATAATATTATCAATTTTAACATTCTTATAGCAGTTGAACTGTATAATATAGAGAGATCGTGAGAGTATAAGAGAGAGGGTGGAAGGGGAAGTTATTAAAAAGTTTTATGATAATACTTTATTTCATAAAACTACAGTAATAATAATAATGCAACATAATAATATAAATTTTACTATAATATGTATGATAATAAAATGTGTTTTTATATTTTTAAGTTAAGCAGCATAATTATTATTTTTTACTCTCTTTTATGTTTCATCCATTAAAATAATTAGTGGGCATAAAATCAATGGTATATTGTGTGAGTGTATATTTGTATGTGTGTGTGTGTGTGTGTGTGTGTGTGTGTGTGTGTGTGTGTGTGTGTGTGTGTGTGTGTTTGTGTATATGTGTGTGTGTTTGTGTGTGTGTGTGTGTGTGTGTGTATATGTGTGTGTGTTTGTGTGTGTGTGTGTGTGTAACACCAAAAAGTGTAAGTATCACGCTACGAAATATCACAAAGCACAGCTCTCTCTCTCTCTCTCTCTCTCTCTCTCTCTCTCTCTCTCTCTCTCTCTCTCTCTCTCTCTCTCTCTCTCTCTCTCTCTCTCTCTCTCTCTCTCTCTCTCTCTCTCTCTCTCTCTCCCGTGATACAACATTGATTTTCAAACTCGGACAACGCACTCCACTAACACGAGATTTTATTCATAATGTTAATATTATTATTATCAAAAAAACTACAAAATAAATCACACTTAAGTACACCAACAAAAAAAATAAATACGTAAAATAATTATGCTAGCACATATATAGCATAATTTGTACAATACAGCATACTCTATAATACTGCATAATAACTATATTACAAAGTATAATTGTATTATTGTAGAGTGTTATTATTTAGGTTGTTCAAATTTAAGAGCATTTTTATGCTATAACATAAATACAGCCTAAATTACGTAATTGGCTCTTCCCGTGTACTTTTTAAAATTTACGGATTATTAACGGATTAAAATTATAAAGTTTTCCTTTAAAGCCATGGACCACATAAACCATGTGCTTTTTAATGAATAAACACGAAATGGGATCTTCAAAACTGATGACACTTTTTTTTTTTTTTTACCAGAATGGTAATGTAGCCCCACGAGAGAGCGTGAAAATACTGTAGAGTATGCAAGTTGCGTGACTATTCATGTTTCTGACGTCAGAAACATGCAAAAATTAGTATAAAAATTTTGTGCTGGTTGCATAAATCGAAAATTTCTAATCCCTGCCACGACAAACTAAAGTCATTTATGTAAGTCCCATCCTGTGTTTTGTGATATAAATTGCTTATGTTTTTCTCTGGTCTATTCCTTTAAATATGGATTCATTTTTATATTTATACCCAGATCTTTAATATTTCGATTAAAAATGGTTTTTAAAATTATCTTATTTTCATATAATCTGTATTTTATACGGTTAAAATTATTAGAAACAAAATTATCTGATATATTTTTTTTTTTTAATTTTGGCCAAAATTCAACCGTAAGTTATATTTTTTCTATTAAAAAACTTTATATTATGTATGTATATATTTTTTTTTGCTTATTATTAATATTATAAGAGAAAGAGAGCAGAAAAAAAATAAAATGCCAAGATAAAAAAAAAGTCTAAATTCTTATTGATTTTTAAGTCTTTGACATTTTTGAAGATAAAAAGCTGAGTTTAAGTTTTCATAGCGAAGTCGATTAGGACAAACAAACATCACGATAGTGAGGCAGAGAGAGAGAGAGAGAGAGAGAGAGAGAGAGAGAGAGAGAGAGAGAGAGAGAGAGAGAGAGAGAGAGAGAGAGAGAGAGAGAAGAGCGTGGGTTTGCTTCCTCAGAGCAGAAATAAATTTGCGCAGTGAGATGAAAAGTTTGAAATGTTAAGCGCTTGACATTTACCGAAATATATAATAAATTTAATAATTCCAATATTTGAGTTTGAAAAAACATTTATTTATAATGCAATAAAAACATCCATTATTGAATTTTTATAATATACGTAAAAAAATAAAGAGAGAAAAAACACTCAATTTTATAAAATATTTGAATAAAAATAAATATTTAATAAAAAAAAATGAAAAATTCCGAATTGTATGATCTCTTTCAATTTATATAAAAAAAAATCATTATTTTAAAACATTTTAACGTTGTGTGCTATGCAAGAAATAAGAAATTTTAATGATTCAGGCTGTTTATAGTAACATAACATGTTCTTATTATTAACATTAATAATTATTATTTATTCACTTTGAAAATTCAGAAATTATAGACAAAATCAGACCTTTTTTTTTCTAATTTGGTCGTAAATATAATTAAATAATCCTTAATTGATTTTACATGCTAGAGAATAAAAGCATCAAATTACATAAATACTGCAATTTTTTATTTTCATTCTTAAAGAAAAAGGTTTATTTCTCTCTGTTTATTATTAGTTTTTTGGTCTCTCTCTCTCTCTCTCTCTCTCTCTCTCTCTCTCTCTCTCTCTCTCTCTCTCTAAGATTGTCAGCGTTTAGTGACGTCATAACGGTTAATTCTACAATACTTAAAACATTACAAAACTGTGTACGAGCTTTTCAATGATAATGTATATTTTAAGATAGAGAAAGAACACGTTGAGGTAACAGTCTGAATCAAATCTATTATTAAACAAGGAAAACAAAACTGAAAACACAACAATATTTTTGTTATTCTATAATGACAGAGGAAGCGGACTATTGATGGTGAATTATTAAACACTAACTGTTTTGATTGAATCTCTTTGACATTGGAAAATATTTTAGTTCTGCCTGCTGTCAATAATTTTCATATCAACCTGACTGCCTGCCTGCCTCTCTTTTTCAATGTCTGATTAACTCAAATATTTATATATTATCTACTACACTCAGTAAATAGATATCTAGTGAATAATATACCTAAATACGACTTCCACTAGTGATGCACTATCTGCGGATAGCTATAGACAGTGAATAACTCGGAAATGAAAAAAAAAAAATGTTTCCTTGTAGAATAATTGATGCTAAATTGGAACAACTTAAATAATTATACTGTACAACATAATATTTATGCCATGTTACATATTTATTATTTATTATGCAATATAGCATACAATATACTGTATTGAACAAATTGTGCTGAAAATGAGCTAGCATAATTATTACGAAGTTATTTTTGTCCGTGCAGTTTTTAATAATGTCTTTCCTTTTCTTTTTTTTTTTTAAATATATATATTTTTTCTTAGTTTTTCTTTTAGTTTTTCTTTTTTTTTTTTTTTTCTTTTTTTTTTTTTTTTTTTTCCTCCTCATAGGCTTGAGAGCTTGTTATTAGACTTTGGATACTTTTTGAATTTTCCATTTCAAGCTAAACATCTAGATTTCAACCACTGCCTAAAAAAAAAAAATCATACCGGGCCAACTTTTTTCTAAAGCATCCTAAAAATTGCATTTACTTACACTATCTGTTTCTTCCGTGTAAAACCATTTTTATCATTGTTGAGTTTATATTGTAATTTGTTGAATGCTATGTTGAAAAATATATATTATATATGCATATATATTTAACAATGTAATATTTCTCGCAGGGTGAAAGTTTGAAACCCTATCCTATATAGTAGTGAGAATATATATATATATATATATATATATATATATATATATATATATATATATATATATATATATATATATATATATATATATATATATATATATATATATATAATAAAGTATACAGAGTAAGTCTTATGCAGGTTTTACTTTGTGGTAAAAGAAAACCAGAAAAAAATATAAATATATTTTTTTATGTCCCCACCACAAAGCTGAAAGCCAACAACACATTTTCTTTTTAAGTCATCAAATTTTCAAAAAAATTGAGAGCCATACTTTTTTTTTCTACAAAAGTCAATATTTTCTCTCTTCTCTTTGTTTTTATAACTTTGGCAATCTCTCTCTCTCTCTCTCTCTCTCTCTCTCTCTCTCTCTCTCTCTCTCTCTCTCTCTCTCTCTCTCTATCTGCTCTCTAGGCAGAAAAAGAAAACATATTTCATATTCTTTTGTTTGTCGATTGAAATGGATTTTAAAACAACAACAAAATAAAAGGTGTGCGTATGACAAAATATTCTTACTAAAAAGAAAAAAAAAATTAAAACGCTGCCTTTGTTTCAGTTTTCACTGAATACTGTACCAACATATTTCTATTGGTTTACTATTTTCCTTATACATTTTTTTTAATCAATCATTGGTTTTATTTTTATACAAAATATGAGATTTTATTGTGGCCTAAAAACATTAGCACTACTAGTATAATAAATTACGTAATTTATGCTACAGAATGTCATTATAGCATAAATATTACTAAATATTACTAAATTAGAATAGCATAAATAATTATGCTGCACAGTATAATAGTTATACATAGATAACGCTGTATTAAACACATTATACTGTAAATAGGCTATAGCATTACGTTTTTTTTTTTTTTTTTGGTTTTTTTTTTTCTTTACTTATATTTTTAATATGATTAAGTCCTATATTTTCCATTAGATTTTCAGAGTTTTCGTGATATCTATGGACAGCATAGTATCTTTTTTCTTTCTTTTCTTTTTTCCTTTATTTCCCTCCTCTAATTAATTAATTTTTAAAAAGTTTTTTTTTCCTGATTTAATAGCCAAAATTATTGATTTTTAATTCTGTTACCATATTTGGGGTAAGTCTTGTAGTCGTTAACGTAAAATCGTTAACGTTAAGTTAACTATAACGTTAACTGGTTATTTCTATAATATAGATTAACAACATTGCAAAAAGTAACGTTAGTTATATAAAAATTGAAGTTAACATAGCGATAACTATAACGTTACTTTTTGAAAGAAATTTTTACTTTATACTGCGAATAAAAACAATATCAACTGACGAGGTGAGAGAAATAATAAATAAAATTAAACTTTTATTTATAAATGAATAAATATAAGTAAAATATAAACTTTATAAATGATTTAACTTATGGGGACAAATTAAAGTTAACGTTATAGAAAATTTAGGTAACGGTAACACGACCGTTTGGGTTAGGTGTAAGAGTGGGTCAGACATTTGTTGACCTTAAACCTTAAAGCCATAGACCACGTAAAACACCATGTGCTTTTTAATGAATAAACATGAACAGGGATCTTCAAAACTATTGACAGTTTTTACCAGAATGTTAATGTAGCTCCACGACAGTACGTTAAAATACTGTAAAGTATGCAATTTGCGTGATTATTCATGTTTATGACGTCAGAAACATGCAAAAATTAGTATGAAAATGTTGTGCGGGTTGCATAAATTGAATATTCTGATCACTGCTACGGGGCTAGTGTTAGATTTTGAGACAAACTAATGTTATTTATGTAAATCCTATCAAGTGTTTTGTGATATAAATGCTTATGTTTTCCTCTGGTCTATTTCTTGAACTTCAAAAAATAATTATAATCTTTTGATACTTTTTAATACAGGCAAATGTTTACAATTTTTTTTTTTTTTTTTTTTTTTTTTTTTTTTACTTACTTACTTACTTTTATATATTTTTATTGTAAACCTATGTACTATATTTTTAACAAAACGTTTAAGATTTCTTAATTTTGAAGTTAACTTTTAATAAGTGTATTAAAACATTTGTTGTCTCAAATTGAAATGATACATCTTATACATGTTCACTCAAGTCTAAACTGGCAACAAAATATTTCAAGTCAATCTAGTAATTAATCATTCTCCTCCACCATGCTCTCGCAAACTTTAAGATCTCCCTTGGCACTCGCTTGCATCAACTTTACTAACAAAAAACTTTTATTAAACAAACTCACTTTATCTACTTTTTTTTAAACTATAAGGAAAGAGATATATAAAATGAACAGAAAATCTTGAGAAAGTCAAGATTTTATTTGCATTTGAAATTTCACTAAAGATAATTTTTAGATATATTGATCTATATTGATTTACATAAATGCTTTTTTACACTGAAAAAACAGATCTGTAGTAACATTGTATAAAATTTAGGTTCATTCATAATTTAACTACGTTGTGGGTACGAAGGTAAATCTTATAGTAACGGTAACTACAGGTGAAGTAGCTAGCCAGGTAGTACAAAGGTAAATATTATAATAACGGTAACTACAGGTGAAGTAGCTAGCCAGGTAGTACAAAGGTAAATTTTATATAAAAATGATAACTACAGGTGAAGTAGCTAGCCAGGTAGTAAAAAGGTAAATATTATATAAAAATGATAACTACAGGTGAAGTAGCTATCCAGGTAGTATACACTTATTAAAATAACTTTTATACGTGTTGGTAAAATCAATATATGAAAATTAATACATTTTTTTTTTATGTGCGTGCAATAAAAAATTTTAATTCTTTCAAAAAAATAAAAAGTAGAAAATTTGTACAATAAAAATGTCAATTGTATTCCAATGAATTGTAACGTTTCATTCAAGTGTGTTTCAACAATACTGAGCAGGGGTTGAGTGACAGTTACGTTAGCGGTGTTTCATTGATCTGACACGATGTGCGCCACAGGCAATATATGTATGTATGTATGTGTGAGAGTTTGGTTTGAAGTTAGTCCCCGAGGTAAAATGAAGTTACGGGCGTCGTGTATATATATTTGACCTAGTACCAGAATATCTTGCACCAAGAAACATCAAGGTCACTCACTGGCTGGTCGATCAATAGTCAAATACCTGCAGCGGTAATATATATATATGTATGTATGTATATAATGTACTTATAGTACATACCTAACTACTGGGGCAAGCTTGAGCTTCTAAATATTAATAAAATAGATTTCAAAAAAGGTAATTCAAAATTAACACTGAAAAAAAAATTATTCTTACGTCATTTATGTAGAATTTATGCATAGATGTTCAGCATAATTTATTATTACCAATATAGCTTCATTTATGCTTTAGATTATATTAGTTATTCAATGCAGAATAAATTACGTAATTTTGCGTGCAAAGAAAGAGAAATGTTAAGTTCTCTTGCATTTATATAAAAGTCGATGCCATAATTATGTGAGCACTAAATAACATGGACCAGTATTTTGGAAAAAAATCATTTTTACCAGTTTAAAATACTTGGCAATATTTTTCAGATTATTTTTGCTGTTAACAGGTTGAATTAGGTTTTCAAGTATATGCAAGAAAAATAATGATACAAAAACAAAAAAATAAATAAATAAATAAACTAATTTTACAAGGAAAATAACGAATAACGACAATATTTGTTCTATGCTGACAATGCTTAGCAATGCTATTTATTGCTCCAATATAGGGGTTATAGCGCATTCAATATGACGTCATCCGCACACAATCTATATATTTATACCTAGTATATCGACAAAGTAAATAA
>OX439136.1:25115170-25120170 GCA_949318235.1 Ecdyonurus torrentis | reverse complement strand
AGAAACTGTGTTGAAAAAAAAAAAAAAAAAAAAAAAAAAAAAAAAGGGGGGGGGGGAAGAAACGATACAGGAAATTATTTTTTATACATATAATCTTATCCTACTATGTTATTCTATGGGGTAGTTGCATTCATGTTTAAGTCAACGCCATAAGCAAGTCCTAAATAACATGGACCGGTAAGGGAAAATGACACATTTTGCCAGTTTAAAAATAGTTAGCAATTTTATTTTTTGAGCATTGATGCTGTTAACAAGTTTTGAATTAGGTTTTCAAGTATGCGAGAAAAATAATAATTACCAAAAAAACAACAACTTATTTTACAAAGAAAATAGCAAAAACACGTTGTCCTATGCTATAAGCAATGTTATTCCTTGCTCAATTATGGCATCGAAGCGCATTTATAATGACGTCATGAGCACACACCGTATAGAAAAAATGCTCACACAAATATGCACTCCATGTTTTTTCTACTTCTTTTTTTTTCTCTCTATCTCTCTCTCTTTCTTTCTTTCTTTCTTTCTTTTTTTTTTTTTTTTTTTCCAATGCAATTATGTACTTTGGGAATTATACCACATCATGGCAAGTATCCTGTACGTAAGTTTTTTAACCCTCATTTTAGAAGGCATAAAAAAGTGTATAGTGACATAATATACTGTATAGGTGTATGGTCCCATCTTGTGATTTTTCTATTGGCTTTGAGAACAGGATCTCTGTACTACCAGGCTAGCTACTTCACCTGTAGTTATCATTTTTATATAAGATTTCCTTTTGTACTACCTGGCTAGCTACTTCACCTGTAGTTATCATTTTTATATAAGATTTACCTTTGTACTACCTGGTTAGCTACTTCACCTGTAGTTATCATTTTATATAAGATTTACCTTTGTACTACCTGGCTAGCTACTTTACCTGTAGTTATCATTTTTACATAACCTTTGTACTACCTGGCTAGCTACTTTACCTGTAGTTATCATTTTTACATAACCTTTGTACTACCTGGCTAGCTACTTTACCTGCAGTTATCATGTTTATAAGATTAGCTCTTCTACTGACAATATAGTATAGTCATAATTTTATCTAAAGCTTGCAATGTCACTACACATTTGTTTTCTCAGTGTAAAAATATTTTCAGCGTAAACAGTGTAACAAAAAAAAAGGTCTCAGAATCATTATACAGAATTTACATTTTTTTCTCGCGTCATTTTATTTTTAAATTGCCCAAGTTTTTAAGTACAGTAAAAGCGCAAACAAATATCAACCAATGATGAATAGATAGATTAACGAGAGAAATCCATTTGAACTTTGCAAACAAAAGAACAAGGAGATTAAAAAAAAAAGAAGGAAAAAAATTTTATCTTACTTTTTTCAAATCTATATTACTTTCATTCATAAATCAAATCAGTAAAAAAAGCAAACCATGGTAAAAGTACTGGAACATGTTTGTGCTGTGTGACTGTGAGAGAGAGAGAGGGAGAAAGAAAGACAAAAAGAATCATTGAAAAGCTTTTATCTCAAACAGAAAAGACGTTATTTGAATTTGACTTTCACATTTTACGTAAAAGTAAAAAAAGAAAAAGAGTATGTTAACGAGAATTTGAGTTGCTAACACATCAAATACCTTTAGAAAGCGGCTTTAATAATGCAAAAGTTAACACAAAAATAGTTTTTAATCGCATAAAAATGCATTAAATCATCGGATAAATGAAAATTGAACACTAAAAATTTAAATAACTAATAATAATTGGTTTTGATTTGAAAATATTTTGCTTTTTTTTTTTTTTTTTTTTTTTTTTTTTTTTTTTTTTTTTTCATGTTTTTACTGTATGTCTTACTAAGCCCCCGTATTCGAGAGCACCGTTGAGCAGTGACAGAAGGTAGCCAGGAAAGGCGCAAGCGCCCATGTTAAACCTGATCTACCCTTTGAGGGATGAAAGGATGTAGAAGGAAGAGGTAGAGTGTTGGTAGAAAGGATTGGAAGGCAGCGGCTGTGGCCTATAGTTAGGAACTGCCCAGTCATTCGACAGGGTGGTGCATGCTTAAATGGTTTTAAAAGTAGCTCCATTGTTGTTGTTGTTGTTGTTGTTGTTGTTGTTGTTGTTGTTGTTGTTGAAATTTTGAAGTGTACATTTTTGATACAATAGCATTATTCCCTCAACCTGAACACGTAAAAAATAAATTACGTAATTTATGCAGCATTCATTTTATTATAGCATAAATGATGCTAAATTAGAACAACATAATATTTATGCTTTGTAACATAGTTATTATGCAGTATAGCATAGATAATGCTGTATTGAACAAATTGTACTGAAAATGAGCTAGCATACGTATTTCTTTGTCCACGTAGAAACGATTTTGATAATAAATTTTACACATGAAAAACTCACGCTAAATTTGTAATATTATTTTTATAAGAAAAAAGCACTGACAATATTTTATAATATTAAAATATATTATCGCAATCTTTTGTAAATTTTTTTTAAATGTACTTGATGTGCACTTTTGCAATAGCTTTAAAGTGCATTTTATTATATTTACATAAACTCGTGTACTTTGTATTTATTTACTATTATTAACACGTGAAAGCATGTAATAAGTACATTGCATGTACGTACTGTACGTTACGTACATTAACTCTGCATCATGAGTTTATTAGGTCATATCAAAATAAACTCTTGCTTGAAAAACTTTTACATGTTATAACATAACATAAGGAAACAAAAAACTTAAAAATAAATATTACGTACATTACATATTTTCTAGGAATATAATAATAGGATTTTATGCATGAATATTAGTTTTAAAAACAACTCGAGCGTAACTTTATTATAAGCTTCTAATTTTCTAATAACTTCTTTCACTAACTTGTGAGAGTAACATTGCACTAAAAATACCCATAGCTATAAATACTTTATATATTTATTACCAGGAACTCTGTTTAAGTCTCGTTCACAATGGACTTTTCTTAAGTGAAAACGTTTTTTTTTTTTTTTTCAAATTAAGAAAAAAGTTTGATAAATTTTTTTCTTAATTTTTTACGTAGAACTTTTACTTAACAATTTTTTTTTTCTTAATTTTCCTTAAGTAGCTAATTAGAAGAATTATTTGAATTTACGTAAGAATCAACAAAGGTTTGATTCTTACGTAAATTCAAATAATTCTTCTAATTAGCTACTTCAAAAAAATTAAGAAAAAAAATTGTTAAGTGAAACCAATTAAGAAAATTCTTAAGTGCAACAATAGTTTCATTGTGAACACCAATCGTTAGCATTTTCACTTAAGAAAACTTAGAAAAAGTCCATTGTGAACAAGGCTTTACTCAAATAGTAATTTTTTTAATTTTTTTTTTTTACATATTTTTATATATTATTATTATTATTATTATTATTATTATTATTTTGTACTTTTCAAAAAATAAAAATTTGAAATTAAACATTGAAAAGCTTGTGAAAAGTTTCACAATATTTAAGGTATAGGAAAATTAACGGTTATGACGTCACTAAATGTTAAAATTCTAGAACAATCAAATATTTTGTAGCGTCATATAATGGGAAAAATATCGGTTTGCAACGACTATTTTTGACGTTGATTCTAACTTTTGTAACGTTGTTAGATAATATTACAGCGCTTGGTGACGTCATAACCGTGAATAGTACAATACTTAAAATATGGCAAAACTATAAAAATAAGTTTTTCAATTAACTCTTACCAATAACCACCCACACACATTGGTTGCACCACCACCAATGTTCGGTGGGTGTAGTTTTTTTTTTTTTCTTTATATATAATATATATATAAAGTCTGGTGTCTGATTTGTTTTTCTGGATGAGGGTAGTTGAACTATAAGTATAATTATGTGATTTCGCTCTCCAGGTAGTGTAACTATATTTGTTCAGTACGTCATTTGCATGTCAATATTGTCACTGGATTCAATGTTGATCTAAACTTTCAATCAACGATGTTTTAATTGTGCTCTCTCTCTCTCTCACAAACAGCAGAGAGAGAGAGAGAGTCGAGAGAGAGAGAGAGAGAGAGAGAGAAGCTAGCTTGCTTGCTCAAACAGTTTCTATGATAGACAAACACCATCATTGTGATTTTATGCAAAGTTTTCCTCACTTCCATCACAACAAAATAAAAAATCAACTTCTATTTTTTAATTAATTTTTTTTTAATTATAATTTTTACTCAATAAAATCACGGTATGTATTAGAATCTTTTCCATTATTGTTACCACAGTGATAAAAATTGTTTAGTTAATGCATTTATGGAAAAACAAATCTGGTCTTTAAATTTGTAATAATAAAAAATAAATAATGTAAGTCGTTAGTTATTTTCAGAAAGTGAAAGAGGAAGAAATTAATAAAACACACACAAAAAGTAAAAAAAAAAAAAAAAAAAAAAAAAAAAAAAAAAAAAAAAAAAAAAAAAAAAAAAAAAGCCACCTTTTGAGTAAAATTTAGTAATGATTCACTGCATCACAAAATTAGTATTCTCATTCAAATAATTAAAAAAAAAAAATTTAATTCTTTTATTATTTTTCTCCTTAATTTAATGTTTGTAAAAGGCTTGTATTTCTTATATTTAAAACTTGACATTTTTTTCCCCCAATGGTATTTACTACTTATGATAAAACTTTTAAGAGCTTCAGATAAGAAAGAGGTAAAAATATGGAAATATTGTGAGAAAAATATAATGATCCATAAAATATAAATAAATAATGATCAATTTGTAAATGTCAGAATCCACACACATATTAAAATTTAAAAATTTATATTTTGGCTATAAATAACTCAATAAAAAAGCTAGTAATTTAATGCGAAAGATGAAACTTGCAATAAAATCTATAAAAATATTGTACGGATATTTAAAACAAACTTACATATGATATCAATAATATAACTTGATTAAAAATATAGATTGTTGAAAATATATGACAAATTAATTGTGAAATATTATATTTTATATTTAATTATATTTGGTATATTATTTAATAAAGTG
>OX439136.1:24880170-25112670 GCA_949318235.1 Ecdyonurus torrentis | reverse complement strand
TATATTACAAATTTCAATACTAGAAATAAAATTATATTATGTAATTTTTACTTACTCTTGCAGTACATAGTACATGGGTTATATACTTATAGTAAAATGTGGTATAAAACATACATTAATGTTTACCCATATATCACTGATCACTGGTAATTATCAGCGATGCTACAGCCTCTAGCAATTTGAATTTTTAGGGAAATTACACTCGTGCACTATGAGAAAAACTAAAAAAAAAAAAAAAAAAAAACTTAAAAAAAAAAAATGATAATAAAAAATACTGTATATTATTATATTCAAAAAGAGGACATAAGCCTAAAACGATCGATACGTGAATTTATAATCTTTTAGTATTTTTAATTTATTTTTGAAAATCGAAAAATGACGTCACAGTCGATAACTTATGCATGTATCATAGGAAAAAGTTACCGACCGTGACGTCATTTTACGACTTTCAAAAATTAATTGAAAATACTTAATGAACTCAAAAATTAAAAATTCAAATATCTATCGATTCAGAACAATTTATTGATTTAAAATATAACACTAAAATTACCACTTATTATTATTTTTTTAAGTGTTTTCTCATTAATGTAGGTATATAGACATTTTTTTCTGAGTGTACATTTTGCTTTATAAAGTAATATACATAAATGTTTTTTTTTTTTTTTTTTTTTTTTTTTTACTTTAAAAAAAGTCTCTGTAGTCATTACTGACACACCTGCCTATATTAGTCCAAGATATTTCCAATATATTGTATTGATTTATTGATTTAAAATAACAAAGTATATATAATGTGATAACATACAGGTACGATGTTTGCTAATGAGATTCATCCATTGTTAATCACGGCTAATATATGCACTACACTTTGAGAACAAATATCTTGTGACTAGGTTATCGTATAGGGTATATGCATGCATGTGGAATTGTCCATATAAAACAACATGTGTGCTTTTTAATGTATTAACACGAAATGGGATCTTCAAAATCGATGACAATATTTACCAGAATGTTAATGTAGCCCCACGAGAGAGCGTGAAAATACTGTTAAGTATAACATTTGCGTGACTATTCATGTTTCTGACATCAGAAACATGCAAAACTTAGTAAAAAAATGTTGTGCGGGCTGCATAAATCAAAATGTTCTGATCACTGCTATGGAGCTACAGTTGGGTTTTAAGACAAAGTAAATTTTTTTTACTCATCAAGTGTTTTGTGATATAAATGCTTATATTTTCTTCTGGCCTATTCCTTTAAAGTCAACGCTATGTTGGATCACTCAATTGCATGGGCAGCATAGGAAAAATGACTTATTTTGCGAGTATAAGGAATATTTTTGAGAGCATTGATATTGCTATAGGTTTAGTTAGTATCTCAAGTATAAGTGAGAAAAGTCATAATAATAAAAAATTAACCGATTTCCCTTAGAAAATAGACAAAAAAAAATGAAGTTTGTCCTATGCTGAGCTATGTTATTCATTACTCCAGTATGGCGTTCATCCCATTAATTATGATGTCATGCGCATGCACCTTATAATTGTTACTATCCACTTAAAGGTGACATCGGGTTTGACTTTGAAATTCTATAGAGATATCAGACTTGAATTACTACCGAATAAACTAATTTAACTTTATTCATAAACAAAAAGTGTTATTGTTTAATTATATGGATAGTATGGGATAGGATAGGATAGCATGGAATGAAATAGAAATAGAATGGAGTTGAATTTAATGGAAGTTATCGGTTTAGCGCGCGGGGAGACGCGGGGAAAGCTAAGGGTCCCCTAATTTAACATTACGCTTATTGGGAAAAATACGTTTTTTTTTTTGTTTTTTTTTGAGATTTTTGAGAAAACTACTCCACCGATTTCGGATAATTTTAAATGAGAAATAATAGATATACTTTAACGTGTTTTAAGCCATAGTCATTTTTAGGCATTTTTTTTTTAAAACCGATAACCTCCAACGGAACGGAAAACTATCATAAAATTATTATAAATTATGATTATATTAAATAAAATAAGCTATATATATATAAATAAAACAATTCTTTAAACCCTAAAACTATACAGTAATAATTTTTCTGTTCGAAATAATTTTTTATTTTTAATTTATTTTATTATTATTTTATTATTTGTCCCTGTACGAATACGTCATGTTTCAAACTCATGTTTCCTCTCAAAGCAAAGTAAAGAGGCACTTCATATTTTTTATTTTACATAACTAAATTGACGATACTGAATTGAGTGATGCGTCAAGTTGTTATTTTCATGTTTAGTATCTATCCTTGCCTGCACTCGATCGTCATGCACGGTTGCCATGGCAACCAGTACCGTACCTACATTAAACACTACGCCACGCAGATCGATTACATTCGTCTCTCTTACTCGTTATTTTTATAATATATTTTTTTGTCTCTCTTATATTTATACTTTTTTGTCTCTATCTCGCTCTTGTATTTCAAACTTGTTGAAAAAAAAAGTAAAGGCTTTTTTTCAATCTTTGGGAAAAAAATTGTGCTTTTAAAAGAGAAAAGAATTGTTTCGTCTTTTTTTTTTATTATTATTTCTTAACGCAGGTAAAATTGTCATTAATGGTTATTTGTGAGCACTCTATGTATATGACAGAAAAAAATCCATCGCAGTTCTAATATGATTTTACGTTCGTTTACAGGAATAATACACAGTTTTTTTTTTTTTTTTTTTTTAATCATTTATAATACTTTACTTTAATATTATATTTAATCGTAATTAAATAATAACTAACATACCTTATTCGATATGAAAAAGTTGATTTTGTATTTATTTTCATTTAACGGTTGATTTATCTCTTATATGACGTCACAATATTTTCAGACTCTGATTGGCTGAGATTGCAGGGAGAACAGCGTGAAAATTTTAACTGGAACATTTTTACACGGATCTCTGCCTCCTCTGCCTTATAAACCAATCAGAATCAACTTATTTTTTTTTAAAGTGTGACGTCACATACGTAATAACTGAACCTTCGAAATATAAATATAAAATCAACGTTTTTTTTTTTTTTTTTTTACTAATTTATGGATAATAAGGTATAATTATGTTAATTATTATTGTAATATCATAAATAATAGAAAAAGTTTATTAAGCCTTTCAGCTGAAATTTTAATATTTTATTTCAATAAATAACTCAATTTTTTATATCAGATTATTATCATTTTATTTTATTTCTATTGAAATAAAAAAGAAAAAAAAAAAGGTAGAATTCTGTTATGTTCAATTTATTTATAAATGAATTAATGTATAATATTTTATTCGACTAAATCTAAAATTTCATTAAATTCCAATAAAAAATGATTTCAAACCAAGGATGTTCAAACATCTATTAAAAGTCAATCTGATTATTTCATTAATTTAATTCATTTTTACGGCAAATTAATTTTTATCTCGCTCGCTCGCGGAGTGAAATCTCTTACTTAACATCACAAGACTGCTTTGATTTTTTTTTATTTTTTTTATCATAAGAATTTTACAATTTAATTATTAAAAAATTTTATATCAGCAGAAAAATATAAGAAACAGTCAAAGAAGATTTTTTCAGTGCAATTTTTCTATATCGAATAAATAGTATTAAATTAAATAAAACAAAATAAGGAAGCATTTGTAACACTTAATATTATCTATAAAACCCTTAACTTTACTATTTATAATTTTAAAATTATTTATTTTATTTATGCATTAAATTATAAATACTTATTGAAGTATTATTTTTTATATTTAAAAATTTAAATAATGTGCTAAAAAAAAGAACTAAAAATACATTAATAATAATATCTGATAAAACAAATAAAATAAAAAATTATCAAATCAATAATATTTTAACAGTTAAAATGTTTTACAAATTATTGAAATATGTTTTTAGCTATATATAATTTAAATTTTATTAAATATTTTAAGAATATATTCCTAATAATATTTTTTATGACTGAAACATAATGAAATATATTGTAATCAATATGCACTAATTGGAATTATGATCAATAAAGAAACTGAAAGCAAGTAAATAGGTAAGTATAAATAAGTATACTAAATAGCAATAGAAATTGCTAGGCTACATTTCTACAATGTAAAAATTGCTCACCTAATTTTTTTTTAAATATTTGAAATTCAATGAAAACAACTACCTATGACAAAGTTTTCAAAATAACTATACAGTAGATAACTTTAGAAATTCATAATGTCATAAAATCCAAGTCTACAATAGAAATTGTAGCGCGGGTTGCCTATTTTACAAGTTTTCCTTCTCAATGGACCACTTGCAATAAAATGTTTTTAATTGTTGCAGCAAGTAAGTGAAAACCATTCAAATTATTTTAAAAAGTTCGTTCATTGCAAGTGGTCAATTGTGAACGTACCGCAGGTTCAGATTCAGAAAGAGTTTTATTTCAAAAAACACAATAATTGACACCACCATGATTCATCATTGATTCAAAACAAGGATGCATTACTGCAGTTACGAAATCTAATTTATTTGAGATAAACAATTTTGAGTTATTATGAGCAGCTAAAAATAATGCATTTTAGCAAATTATTAACAATAGCTAATTTATGTTGTTTTAAGTTGTATTTATTTATTTTTAAGTTAAATTAGCTATTATTAATAATTTGCTAAAATGCATTATTTTAGCTGCTCAATTTTAAACTCGGAAGGGTTTATCTCAAATAAGTTAGGATTCGTAACTAAAATAACGCACTTTTTTTTTGAGCCTCTTTAAAACACCACAATATCTAGATTGCATATTGTCATACTATAATAAAGCAACACTTATAGATATTTTTTTAATTCACGATATCGTATTTTGTATAAACAGTTGAGTTGATGTTAAAATATTGCCAGTTTATTATTTTTATGCTGGAATATTTTGATACTCATTAGCGTAAATTTGGTAGAACAATAAGTTTAGCTGAAACTTTTTCACAAGAAAATGTTGGCAGCAAAAACACTGCTCACATTTTTTTTTTTCCAGAGAAGAGAAGACGTTTGCATATAAAATATTCTCTAGAAAGAAAGTTTAGCATGTAGGGAGGGAGAGAGAGAGAGAGAGAGAGAGAGAGAGAGAGAGAGAGAGAGAGAGAGAGAGAGAGAGAGAGAGAGAGAGAGAGAGAGAGAGAGAGAGAGAGAGAGAGAGAGCAGACAAGTGGTAAAAACTGAGTAAAAGAGGTTGAAAAAAAGAGAATCTTTGAATATTACGAACACGAAAAATTTTTATCTAACTTTTTATCTCTCTCTCTCTCTCTCTCTCTCTCTCTCTCTCTCTCTCTCTCTCTCTCTCTCTCTCTCTCTCTCTCTCTCTCTCTCTCTCTGCCAGCCATGCTGACCTACAAAAGAAGTTTTCATCTTCTTAACAAAAATTCACATTTCACAAACAAGCAGTCCCTCGTGTTACATGCTGAAGTAGATATTATTTATCATTTTGTGCAGTTTGACAAAACACTCGCCTCCATATGTCACGAGAGCAACACTGCCCGATGTGCTAATGTAATATTTAAATTAATTAATTTAGATGTCACATATTATAAATATGATTTATTTATACACGTATAAAATATAAATACGTAATAATGAGAAAGACTAAAAATATTTAAGTGGTAATTTTATATTCATATTCTAAGGTTTTTCTGAATCGATATATATATATATATATATATATATATATATATATAGAATTTCTAATATTTAAGTTCATTAACTGTTTTTAATTAGTTTCTAAAACTCGCAAAATTACGTCGTGATTTTTTTTTCTATGCACACAAGCATAAGTTACCGACCGTGACGTCATTTTTCTATTTTCAAAAGTTAATTAAAAATACTTTAATGTACTCAAAAATTAGAAATTTGCATATCAATCGATTAAGAAAAATGTCATTTTTTGCCTAAAATGAAATAAAATCCCCCACCCCCCTCCTTTTTATCTTTTTTACTACATTATGCTAGCCTTATTTGAGCAAAATTATTCATTTATATCATTTATTTACAGTAAACCCAAAAGCGAGGCTTGGAAGCCGATGCATTTATTAATAGTTTTATTTTATTTGCATTTTTTTATTTCTTTACCGATTTTTATTATTATTATTATTTAATTCATTCTATTAATATTTAATTCCTGTTTATTTCAATAGTTTACATTTTACAAAGTATAAAAATTATACATGAGGTATTTTTGTTTTATTTGCACAAAATGCAGAGATATATTCCGAGAAGAGCACATTTATTTTGTTCATGCAAGAAGTACGCTTAGTGTTTACGGTACATCAGCAATAGCTAGCTAGCTATATAGCACATGTAAATAATTGATCAGGAGTACTGAGAACTGACTCTCTCTACACATTGCTTGTTAGCATAATATGCTTGCCTCGTTTGCAAACACATTTTCGCAATTAGTTTTTTTTTTTTTTTTTTTTTTTTTTTTTTTTTTTTTTTTTTTACAAAAATTTGAAGTTTGATATTAACCACAATGTTAACACGGTAAACAGTCAAATAAAGAACCATTTTTCCCCAATAGCAAATTAAGGAGTGTATTCATAAGTCTTGTATCTCAAAATCTAAAAAGAAAACATCGAAACTTTACGATGCCATTTGAAAGTTATTAGCTACCTATGATAAAAATTTCAGAATCCATGCAACATCACATAAGAGAGAAAATACTTATTAAAATTGATATGGGCTCTTATGGGACGAAAACTTCAAAAAATCATACTAGACAAACCATATAATAAAGAATGCACAAACTTAACTCCCCTTTTTATAATTTTTTTTTAAGATAAATATTGTAAAGTATAAATGTGCAAAGTTTCAAAATTTTCTTTTTGCAACTTTTTAGTCAAATCTCGCAAATAACTGATTTCACGCCTTAATTAATGCAGAAAATAAATGTGTTGTCTTTTTGAAAATTTCCACACTTTGACGTAACGACTCAACTGTACGTTTTGTTGTACAGCAAAATTACTTTGCACCTCTAAGCTTTCCTGCAAGGTCATTATATTTTACATAATAGTAAAACAGTAGACGTCCAACAACAAAAATATTATGCTGTACAAGTAAATAACTATGTTGAAGAACTAAATTTATTACATTTTATGTTTCTCTATGTGTCCTATTTAGTATAAATATGATACCCTGAATTGTAAAACAATACTATGTTATATAAACACAACATACACACATATTATATATAAATATATATTTGTTATTAATCGCATTGTAATTGTAAAACATAAATAACAAACTTTTAACACGTGACATAAAAACACAAAATTAACCACAACATAAATAAATCATTATTAAATATTAAAAATATACACAATATAAATTTAGTTTTACAACATTTATACTTTGAACTACTTTTAATTTTAAAGGAATAGACCAGAGAAAAACATAAAACACGTGATGGGATTTACATAAATAACATTAGTTTGTCTCAAAATCCAACAGTAGCAGTGATCAGAAAACGCGATTTATGCAACCTGCACAACATTTTCATACTAATTTTTGCATATTGAAATTGTTTCTGACGTCATAAAAATTAATTTCCTAGCAAATTACATACTTTACACTATTTTCACGTTCTCTCGTGGGGCTACATTAACATTCAGGTAAAAATTGTCAGCAGTTTTAAAGATCCTATTTTATGTTTATTCATTAAAAAGCACATCATAATAGAATTTTTCTATTTCATTGTTGAGGGGTAACAATTGCCATTTAACTGTATGCTATTTGAGAGAGGTTTTCAACAGTTCTGTTTTTTTTTTTTTTTTTTTTTTTTTTTTTTTGTAATTGCTGGTATTTTTGAGGGATTTTAAAGGTTACTTTTTTGAATTGTCTTTACTTTAATCCTTTATATATATAACAAGAGATTGTAAGTGTGTGAGAGAGTAAGAGACAGACAGACAGAGATAGTGTGTGAGTGTGAGAGAGCAGACAGATTGTGTTTGTGTGCGAGAGACAGAGCAAAAAGAATGAGAGATACTGAGTGAGTGAGAAGAGAGAGAGAGAGAGAGAGAGAGAGAGAGAGAGAGAGAGAGAGAGAGAGAGAGAGAGAGAGAGAGCACAGTGCGTGGTATTTTAAATTAAAACTGAGCAGAAATTGTTAAAAGTGTAATAACTGAAGTAAGCAATATTGAAGTGAACTGAAAGAGAGAGAGAAACATTCTCTCTCTCTCTCTCGCTACTGCTGCGAAATAATCATCTTTATTTCTCTCTCTCTTTCTCTTATTTTTGGCTGGTTAGCTGTGATGTTAGCGTAAATTACAATAGCTAGAAGCATCACCGCATTTTCATCAACTATACTCACTTCAAAGTAAGATTCATATCTCTTTATACATTTGCTTCATATAAGGTTCATATTTCTATTGTATAATCATATAAATTTTACACTTAATGTTTAGAGAATTATGTTTGCCATCTGATTATACTTCTCGTTACTATAAAAACAAATGAATAACTATACCGTGACGTCATTCTAGTCACGTGACTTAATTACATAGTAAAAAAATATTCATTACGAAACAGTACATGATACATCTTTCTTCCCTAATGTAAGAGCCTTTTCATTATTATTAAATTTTTTTTTTCATGTTGACTTTAAAAAAAATTATTTGGTTATAAAAATTCATTAATTTTTTTTTATTCAATATATTTTAAATGTAGAATTAACGGTTATGACGTCACTAAACGATGATAATGTAACGATAAATTGTTACTGTGAACTGCCTGGGTCAATATACAGTAGAATCTTATTCTTATGATATAAGGAGTAATGTTACTGTAAACTAACCGTATCTAATAAATAAATAAATAAATAAATAAATAAATAAATAAATAAATAAATAATTAATTAAATAAATAATTTGTTATTCGTCTCGTTATAGGAACTTTAAAACTATGATTACGAAATAAATTCTACTTCTGATTTCCCTTTACTAATATTAAAATAACTTGTGCAAAGAGAGCTTCTTATGTAAAAACTTGGAGTATACATTGAGAGAGAGAGAAATAGAGAGAGAGAGAGGGGGGGGGGGTCGATACTTACCCGTCGTAATGAACGAATTTCACATCACAAATTTTGCTCAAAATGACCGATCTACACTTTACAAATTCCAAGGTCACTTCTCCTGTTAAATGTGTAGAAGCGCCAAATGTATATATCGTTTATTTTAAGGTGTTATATAATATGTACACACAGGTACTAGACAGGTGAGTTAAGTCTCCCTCTATTGATTGCTTTTTTATGTTTACTCAAAATACGGAAAAGGAAGTGGCAGGAAGAGAAAACCACGTGATGGTAAAAGTGGGAGAAAAGTTAGTGCCAGCAGCAAGCTAGGCCTGAGCTACTTCCCACTTTTACCGTCACGTGGTTTCCTCTTCCGGCACTTTCTTTTCCGCATTTTGAGTAAACATAAGCAGTCATTATTGTGTTCGACTACCGCGAAGACATATTTAAATCTGACTGGTTGAGGCTGCCGCACTGGCTTAGTGATTGGCTGGCACTTTTACTCTCCTCTTATTATGAAGAACTTTGCACTCTGTTATCTCAAAAAGTCTCCGTCATATATTGCAATTAAAATTTCAGGATCAGTTAGCTCAAACTATATGTATACTAAATTTCATTGCGTTCTATGGATTGGGAAAATATTTAATTTAATATAGGATTAGATAGGCGTTTTTAAATCTCCTATGCTTCTCCTATGCTACAGATGTTATTTTTACTCAGCTTCTAATATATAGATCCTTATAAAATTGTGTATGTGATTAAAATTAAATTAAAAATTAAATAATTGTTTATTGGGCATTAAAAACATAACAATATAAAAAAAAATGTTACAAAAAAAGATAATGTGATGAAATAAAGATATTTTAAACCTACCCTAAAATTTTGAATGCGATTTGAGATTTGATAATATTAACTATCAACATTACCCCTTAAAAGCGTAGAACACCTGAAAATGAACGTTGATTTGGCCGAAATCATTGATTTCTAAGTTATTTTCCATTCAAAAAATGACACAAGCGGGCAATGACCTCACAGCTCTCCTGGTCCACGCGAGCGTTAAACAAGAGAGCTGTGATGTTATTTCCCGTTCGCACCATTTTTTGAATGGAAAATAAATTAGAAATCAATGATTCCGGCAGAATCAATGTTGATTTTTAGGTTTGTTAGGATATTAGAAAAAAGTTCATCTTTAAATGAAATTTGTAAAGTAAAGTTGGTTCACATGGACGGAAAAGCATCGATATTATATACTAAAAAATATTACAGGTATTCCTAATTGAAATGTGAAGTCTACAGTTTAAATAAAGATGAAAGAAGATAGTCTCTCGGTATGCAATTGATTTTTTACTTCAAGTTAGCTAGCTACTATACTTGACATACATTGAAACAGGTAGCCTCTTCTGCATTAGCACTGCAACACTATACATATACCTAACTTTAATTATATATGAGATACCCGATCTATAATATATTCTACTCAAATCAATCAACCATTCTATAGATACGACAGGTCTATACATTCATGTTAACGTCGACACCATGTTGGATCACTTAAAGCCATAGTCCACATTAAACAAAAGGTGCTTTTTAATGAATAAACACGAAATGGGATCTTCAAAACTGATGACAATTTTTACCAGAATGTTAATGTAGCCCCACGAGAAAGCGTGAAAAAAACTGTAAATTATGCAATTTGCCTGAAAATACATGTTTATGACGTCAGAAACATGCAAAAATTAGTATGAAAATGTTGTGCGGGTTGAATAAATCGAATATTCTGATCACTGCTACGGGGCCACTGTTGGGTTTTGAAACAAACTAATGTTATTTATGCAAATCCCATGAAGTGTTTTATGATGTAAATGCTTATGTTTTTCTCTGGTCTGTTCCTTTAATAACATGAACCGTATAGGAAAATGGCTTATTTTGCAAGTTTAAAGGCCCACAGACACCCTGGTTTTTTAGAATCTTTTAGGTACAAAAACCAGTTTACAAGTTGTTAAAATCTGATGCGACTATTCCTTCTAATTTAAATGTTAAATTAAAGTTCGATCGTTGTTTGGCCAAACAACCATCAGCTGACTTTTATACTTCGATTCATGTAAGTTTTTAGCTTTAATCAGCACTCAGCCACATTTTATGGTCAAAATGACAAACAGGTATTGCCTTGTATGAAGCGGCAATAACTGATAATGTGATTTTGGCCACCAAAAGTGACCAAATAGCGTGAGACGGTTCTGAAGATACGTGAAGCGGAGTATATAAGGGGGCGTGGCAAACTGTGATTTAATTTTTTAATTAAAAGAGGAGCACCTGCTCCATACGACATTTACATTTATTTTCATAAATAGTAGTACTAAATAGTGGATTATGCACAACTTCAAAAAATTTAGTGTCTGTGGGCCTTTAAAAATACAAATTGATTTTTTTTTTTGAGTATTTTGATGTTTAAATAGGTTGAATTAGTATGTCAAGTATGTGAGAAAAATAATAATTCCAAAAAATTAAATGCAAAAACAAATTTAAATCCAGATATCAATATTTAAATTTTTAACTGATTATGATTGCATGCAATCACTTTGTAAAAATAACTGTATCAGAAAACTTGTAAACATTATGAACCTCATGTATCTTCTTCAATGGTCAGGGGTAAGAAAGGACATTTTTCTCCTACCTTTGTCATTAATAGAGACGTTTATTTATTTAATAACCAAAATTCAACTGATTTTCCAAAGAAAATAGCCAAAAAATAAGTTTGTCCTATGCTGAGCAATGTTATTCATTATTCCAGTATGGTATACAAGCGCATTAAATATGACGTCATGCGCATACACCTTATATTAACTTAAATGCTAGTACGGTCTATTAAACTTGGTGAACTCCTTGTTAAAGTGCAGAGTATGCAACCAGTCTGGTACATGTGACGCAAAAGTTGCATAACTTCAATTTTTACAAGGGGCTATGTAGAAATTTTTTAGTGATTTTTTTTCCATCTTCCCTCTCTCTCCCTTCGGATAAATTGATAAAGGAGTCTTGTACTACGTACTTAAACCCAAACTTTTATTAATAATATGTATATTTTTATTTCTGAATAACGCCAATTTTGAATTGAATTTTGTCACATACGTATATTGCGACTGCTTCGATAAAATTAGATACTTCAGTGTTTATTTTTCAATGTAGATATTATATAATATGGAAGCTCCAATATATGTTACAGGTGAAGAGTAGAAGATATGTGTGTTTGACTTCACTAATTACTGCATGATACAAGTGCTTCTCTCTCTCTCTCTCTCTCTCTCTCTCTCTCTCTCTCTCTCTCTCTCTCTCTATCTCTCTCTCCCTCTCCCTCTAAGTCAAGTGACTGAGGCACTCAAGACGACGCTTGTTAACTCCAACACTACTAACCGCACGTCTCACAAACACACAAAACAAGAACACCGAGATACGTCACATAATACAGGCCTTATTGTATAACACCAAAGTCAAAATATTTTTAATACAAAAGCAATGACGTAAAAAAAAATGCTATTGTTTTTATTGCATTTTCTGACAGAAGGAATTATCCTGAATCGATTAATATGCGATTTTGTCAATTTTGAGTTCATTATGTATTTTTATATAATTTTTGAAAACCATGATATGACGTCACGGTCGGTAACTTTTTCGTACACAGAAAAACATAAATTTAAGAAATTATTCAGGTACATAAATGTAACTCTTCAGTAGTTGTGGTGGTTTTAGGTTGACAGAACGAACAGGATTCTGTATGCACAGATTTCGTTCTGCTCTGTTGGTTGGCAAGACGATTATGCAGCCATAATCTACTAATTAAGTCTAATTATAATGTATGGCCAGAGAAGCCAAGATTTTGCGTTACATATTTCCACACTAATTACAGTTTACTTTGTTTTTCACTTTCTTTATAATATATTCTTCAACTAACTTTAACCCATTAATTAATATACGTAATGTACATATTGTTATAATATATTAATATAACTCTTCAGTACAAACCAATAACTTGGTTGTAAAAAGTTTATACCAAACTAGTTAGTATAAACGTTATTTCTTCAACGATAAAAAGTAAGCCCTGTAAACTTCAAAAAATGTAATAAATGTAACAAATTTATTATTAAAAACGTCGTTAGTTACTTTTATTCCGTGTAAAATATCGACGCTCTTATAAGTTTTTCAAAATGTAACAATGTCGATTTTCTTTCAATTTTATTTGTACAAAATCTTCAACTGTCGTTTAATTAACACCGAGCTTTCACTTAACATTTACTTTGATCAGAATTCAAATCCATGACTGAGAATTTTAATTTTGATTTACATTTTTACAAACTGAAGTTATAGTATATTATTTATTAAAAAAAAAAAAAAAAAAAAACTCTTCATTTTTTACTGTCTTCAAACACGTCAAAGTGTCTCCACTAACTTTCTGCACATTCTCTAACCATGGAGCAGAAAAAAAAAATGCAATCAATCAATATCATTTTTTTCTTTTTCCATTGAAAAGCTTGCACATTAAGAGTAGGCCACATATTTGTCCAATCTAAACTTTTTTTTTCTTTTTTTTTTTAAGTTAAGTCGATTATTTATTTTTTTGTAGAAATAACGGTTCAGAGTTTACGAACGTTACAAAAAACGATTTTTTTTGTCACTTTTGTGCCATCATTTTTATTTTATTTCGTTAAATTTTCAACCCCATGACGTCATGATCGTTATTGCTCCAAATATTGCAGAACTATACCCATAACGTTTTTACAATGATTACAATTTTAGAGTGATATTGTGTAAAAAATTAGTGGACTGTTCCTAAATTTACGGTCATTTGGAGGAAGAGGTTTCTATCTCTCTCTCTCTCGTTTGCTCACTGCCTGCCATTATTTCAGTCAGCCAAGCGGGAGGAAGGAGAGAGAGAGAGAGAGAGAGAGAGAGAGAGAGAGAGAGAGAGAGAGAGAGAGAGAGAGAGAGAGAGAGAGAGAGAGAGAGAGAGAGAGAGAGAGAGCACGAGGGAGGGAGGATTCACAGGGGGTTGGGGGCGGAAGTCACTTCATTTGTCTAATGGATCCACCTCTCTCTCTCTCTCTCTCTCTCTCTCTCTCTCTCTCTCTCTCTGATTTTCTCCCCATACAAAATATAGCTCCATGTAAACAATGCTTTATTATTTCAAACAACTTTGATCTAAATAGAAACATTTTATACTGCAGATTTGGCAAAATAATAATTATCTAAACTTTTAATAATGAAGAGAAAATCTAAAAGCATTAATAACTTTATTTTATAATAAAAATTTGTATTTTATATATTTTGTTGTTTTTAAAAAATTAAACTAAAATATTGAGTAAGCAACTTTCATTGTGTTTACCGTACTGTGTTACGTCGAATCAACTATATATATATATATATATATATATATATATATATATATATATATATATATATATATATATATATATATATATATATATATATATATATATATATATATGAAAAACGCGAGATTTTTTTTTTCATTTTGCTTTGTGTTGATGATAGCAAAAGTTAGCACCTCTCTCTCTCTCTCTCTCTCTCTCTCTCTCTCTCTCTCTCTCTTTCTCTCTCTCTCTCTCTCTACTCACTCGTCAGTAATTTATATTTTAAAAAGCTAGACTATATTTAAATATAAAAAATATATACAATTTAACAAGTAAACGTATAATAATAAAAATAATAATTATATAAATTTTTTCCACGTAAAATATTTTTATTTTCAAAGAACGTTTGTAATTTGTTTCGTTAGTTATAACAAGTATTACGAAATTGTAATTATTTTTATACATGTTGTTTTTAAAATGTATAAATATTATATACGTGTGAATAAAATAAATTACGTAATTTACGCAGTATTTATAATATCATGATAGCAATCTTTTTAGTACTTGATTATTTAATTATGCTGTATAGCATAACTGTTATGTCATGAAACATTATTATTATAGCATAAATTATGTTATGAATACATATTGCTGCAAGCGGGCTAATGCAAGTATTACGTATTTATTTTTGTCCATAATATACAGTATTTAAACAAATTAACTGACGATATTAACTATTATTTTAATACCTTAAGGGAGTAAGGTACCGACCTTATATCTTAAAAACTAGAATTGCTTTAGGTCTAAATTTGGTGTCATTGTGTAGCTAAGGGTCACACCTAGCCATGATAAAAATTTCATGATATTTGACCGTCTCGATTTTTTTTTTTTTTTTTTTTTTTAATTAACATTGGGTCTTATGGGCTTAAAATATCTAATATCTAATTAATTTCCACGGTGACCCCCCTAAATTTTTATATATTTGAAATTGTCTCAAGCTGAAGCATCATTGTGCAAAATTTCAGATTTTTTTGACGAGAAAAGTTTGAGTCTAATGGCCAATGTCAGTCCCCTACTCCCTTAATGAATACACTATTACGTACCCTATTACCTTATGGAATACAATGTATAATCTAGTCTTATACATTAAAATTAATTTCAGTTTAAATATCACAGTTTTATTTTTGTTTAAAATGAATACAGTAAAAGTTTACAGTTAATGTTTAACATAATATTCATTTTATTATTTATTTTTCCCCGAACTAAAAAAATCCAAATTCTGAACTAAGATTCAAAATCTCAAATAATTTCTTTTTCACTTAACGCGTTTTATTTTTATGTAATTCTATTTCAAATTCACAGGATTTTTACAGATCCAATTCACATATCATACATTTAAAAGAACCAGTAGAGTAATTAAACAATCAGGTATCTCAACCCTATATTATAAAATAGAAAAATATAGCAAAATACAATACTAAAAAAACAGGTAAGCATCATGAAGCCATTATACCTTTCAGTGTAGGCCAGGATTAAACCTTTTCAGTATGGGCTTTTAATGTATGATCTGAGGCTTACCAGACGTCAGGCTCACACTCTTCTGGGCTCAACTACCAGATCTGTACAACCCGGACCACTGACTCTCGGAAAACCAAGAGTTGACAGCACTCGCGTTAGCAAGCAGTGGTCAAACTGCCAGCACAGCCACGCCGCCAGTCTTTGTACGGTTTCATCCATCCAAGTACTGACCACGCTTGACGTTGCTCAACTTCGGTGATTCAACGGGAACCGGTTCAGACAACGCGATAAGGCTGCGCTTTACAATACTATAATGTTGTTAATATTTATTTCTCTTAAGATCTAAAATTGAAATAATTTGTACGGTACAAAAATCGTGTTAAGCGCCTCCTATAATTTCACATGCAACCTGCTTTACATATATGATCAAACGGTGGCCTACATTACAGGCGATCTCTAGACCTGTAATAATAAACTAAAAATCTCATTTGGTTCGTCTTTTGAGATTTTGCCCTACCGCCAAGAGCTACTTCCAGTAAAATTCAACAAAAAAGTAGATATAAAGTTTAACTATAGAGGTTTCAAGAAACTCTATAAATAAATCAATGTTGATTTTCAGGTATGCTAGGATATAATCTATCATTAGAGAAGTTATTCTGTCAGACTTATTTTTCATCGCCAAAACCTAAATTTATCTGATACCGCAAAAAAAAAAAAAAAAAAAAAAAAACGTACAAAAATATTTTACCTCGAACCCAAAACAATGATAATCTCTTACCTTTACGAAGCAGTGAGATAATTTGCAGTGAACTGAAAAGTAAATAAATATTACATAGAGATGTTACGATGTTTGAAAAGGATACAGTCTGAGAGATCCAGTTTTTGTGCCCACGACGAGCAGTCGTTGGATTGGGTCAAAGGCAACACATGTAGGCTGTGCTGGAAATCCATGTCGAAACGTCTGTAACATACAAAGTGGACCGTTAGAGAGACCTCAACATTACATGAAATGTAGTCACAACATAGGTAATAATTAATACAAACAAAGTGGACCATTAGAGAGGCCTCAACATAACACTAATTGTCAACACAAACCATAATATAGCAATTAATTATGCTACCTCATTTTAGGCAAAATTAGATCAGGACAACATAATGTATGCTGTAATGCATTAACAAAATAAAACAAATCTGTACATTGGCAAATGCGTAGATTTTTTTTTTTTTTTTTTTTTTAGAAAATATGGTGATTGTAATTGCATTAGTTATTGGCATGCTTGCCGCAATTATCGGTGTTTGCTGCTTTTTATAATACTCAATTGAGAGTTTTTACACAAAAACGATTGCTTAAGCATCTCTATTATGCTAAAATTTTAAAGCCCTAAAATTAGTAAAAGGTATTTAAAAAAAATACAACTGCTGATAACTGCGGCCTGTCAATAACTAGTACAATTACCATATTGAGAATAAAAATACACGGAAAAAAAAATATATGCTATAGCTCAATGCAGAAATGTTTGGACAAAACATCATAATTTATTTTATATTGTATAGCTATTATACTATAACATAATAGTTAAGATATTCAGCATAATTACTTATATTATTACAAAATAGCAAAACATTTGTGCTGTACAATATAGCAATACAGGATTCAATGCAGCATAAATTCTAATTTATTTTTATCAGTGCTTACAAAATATGTTCTTATTCATTAATATTTATGCTCTAACGACATAAATGCAGCATAAATTACGTAATTTACTTTCTTCATGTTATAATACGAGTATAAGACTGTTTAATATCTATATACATTTTTTTAAACATTTTATCTAAAATATAAAACTTTTGAAATATGCCAGACCGCAATTCCCAAAGATGAAATTTGTCAAAAAAAGAAAGAGCAAAAAAATTAAAACTTCTATTTTAATTTGATTTAAACTTGGGATACACACCGCATGCAGCCGCAAGTTGCAGAGATACTTCTGCACATTACCAGAGATTGGGAGAGAGAGGGGGGAGGGGATGCCAAGATAACGTATGTCTTGATTGAGAATTAGGACGCGTGCGCTCGCGTGTCGCCCGCGGACCACCAAACTTTGAGATGCCAAACGACCTACCATCTGACTTATAGCTCTCTCTCTCTCTCTCTCTCTCTCTCTCTCTCTCTCTTTCTCTTTCTCTCATCATGTCTGTCAGGCCTAATTGTTCATCTAACATAACTTTTGATTGATTATATCCGCTTTTAATATTGGAAATATATTTTTTGGAGTGTTGAAATAAAAAAAATGATGAATGCCATGTGTTTGTTTTAAATAATTGAATAAAATAGAAAAAATTAGGTTCTAAGAAAGAAATGAAAAAAAAAAAAAAAAAAAAAGGCACTTCATTTTATTATAAGTGAATTAAGAGTTTCTGTTTTTCCAGATCTTTTAGAGCCTTGTATTTATAGACCAGGAAACGTAACTCAAATCCCTATAAAAGTGGAAAAAAATTAGGACAAGTCTGAATTTTTCAGGGTTGGTAGAGACCATTGCCCCAAGCTTTCTACCAAAAGTTACCAAAAATTGTCCTTGAGCTTTTCCGGAAAAGCGGAAAAATCTGCTAAATCGTAACTAATGAAGATACCTTAAAAATTCAAACGGATTCTTGTTCCTCGGATCAAAATACACTGGAAACACATATTTTCCAAAAAATTATGTCAATAGTAATAGCGGTAGAATTTTCCAAAGTCGTAACTTTATCACTTCAGCTATTTTCTCCACATTTTCACAATTTGTATAAAAATTTGAAACTATAGACCATAATGAATAACACAGTTTATTGTAAAGAATGAAACAAACAAAATGAGATATGATTTATTAAAATATCTCAATTTATAACAGAGTTATACCCGGAAAAGCACAAGGGCCTATGGTTTGCGCAGCATGCTTCACCTATAGATTCTCCTGCTTTTCCGGGCATAACTCTATTATAAATTGAGATATTTTAATAAATCATATCTCATTTTGTTTGTTACATTCTTTACAATAAACTGTGTTAATCTTTATGGTCTATAGTTTCAAGTTTTTATACAAATTGTGAAAATGTGGAGAAAATAGCTGAAGTGGTAAAGTGACGACTTTGGAAAATTCTACCGCCATTACTATTGACATAATTTTTTGGAAAATATGTGTTTCCAGTGTATTTTGATCCGAGGAACAAGAATCCGTTTGAATTTTTAAGGTATCTTCATTAGTTACGATTTAGCAGATTTTTCCGCTTTTCCGGAAAAGCTCAAGGACAATTTTTGGTAACTTTTGGTAGAAAGCTTGGGGCAATAGTCTCTACCAACCCTGAAAAATTCAGACTTGTCCTAATTTTTTTCCACTTTTTTTTATTTTTCTTGGCCTATTATTGTAATATTTTTGTTTGCGTTACAATGAGAGGTGTATAAAATTCACCGTCCAATGTTTATAAAACTTGATAATCATAAGTCAGTATAGGATGACCAGGAATATCATTGTGCCAAACTGCTTCAAAATAGAAACATTTAGTTTTAGAAAATCTATAAATAATAATAATATCAAATTACTCGTATTTTCTTTCAGAATAGAATATGTTATTTTATTTTTCCACAGGACACGCAAATCCATTGAGAAAATAAATAAATTACGTAATTTATGCTCTATTGTAGAGCATATATTGCTATTTTGCAATAACATAAGTCATTATGGTGAATACCTTAACTATTACGCTATGTAGTATAATCACTATACAATATAGCATAAATTATGTAATTATGCATGAATGTTCCTGCATTGAGCTCACTCAGAATAAGAGTGCATTACTTCAGTTACGAATTTCTACCTATTTGAGATAATCATTCAAATGAACATCTAAAATAATGCATTTTAGCAAATTATTAACAATAGCTAATTTAAGTTGTTTTCAGTTATTTTATAGGCTATTTTAAATTAAATTAGCTATTGTTAATAATTTGTTAAAATGCATTTTAGCTGCTCAATATAACTCAAAAGTTCTTATCTCAAATAATTTAATACCTGAAGTAAAGCCTCTTTTTTTTTTTTTTTTTTTTTTTTTTTTTTTTTTTTTTTTTTTAGTGCTAGTATAGTTATTGTTATTAGTTATTGTTATTATGTAGTTATTTGTGTATACGCGCGAATGTAGTTTTAATTTTTATTGCCTAAATGAAGCGATTTTTAAACAGTAAGTTTCTTATTTCATAACTGAGATTAAAATTTGTGGAACATAAATATATAAGCTGTGTTCAGTTTTGTTTTTTGTTTCTCTCTCTCTCTCTCTCTCTCTCTCTCTCTCTCTCTCTCTCTCTCTCTCTCTCTCTCTCTCTCTCTCTCTCTCTCTCTCTCTCTCTCTCTCTCTCTCTCTCTCTCTAACCATTCGTATTTATTTAAAAATTTGTTCTCTCAGATAAACACTGTTTATTCTATGAAAATATAATAATACATATATTAAATTTCTCTCTATATTTCTGCATGGATGAAATATTATTCCCTAATTACAAAAACTTATTATATATATTTTTGCGGCAACCAAACTTTAGTATTAATATTAAAATAACCATAAGATAAATAATATTTATACAAACAACTTTGTTATTAAAATGATATTAAAAAACCTCGCGTATATGTACAGAGAGAGAGAGAGAAAACAAAAGTTTCAATCTCGACATCTGTTTGTTTAATTATTTCTCAGAGAATGGCACGTTCAGTAAGTAGTGCGGGGTTTGCCACAGCACATCGTACATATATACAATCAAACGTCTAGAGAACTAGCCTATATATACTAACAAAACTAACTCATATCTCTATACAGATGATGATTGATGACAAATTCTTAAAACTATACAACTCAAAAATTACAAATTCTTACAGTTAAAAACATAAATATAAATAATAATAATAAAATAAAAGGCTATGGACTCCGGCTTTAAAAAATTCTAATGAGGAAGTTGAATTTTTTTGTAACCCCCACTTTTTATGACAGTTTTGAAAAGAGCGTTAAAAAATTTTGAGGCGTTATTTTTTCTTAGAACGATTGGAGCATGGGAAGTATTTTTAATTACTTTTTCAAAATAGACCTAAAAAGCCTGTGACGTCATCAATCGGGCATTTATTTAAAAAATTATTGACTGTAGAAAGTTCAGTAGCCAGTTTTTTGAAAACCTGAGGACAAGCTGATTTCATTAAACTGGTAACTGAACCTCGAACGATTAGTATTTGCCGAGAAAAAAGTGGACTGATGACGTCACAGGCTTATTAGGCTGATTTTCTAAAATTAATTAAAAATACTTCGCATGCTTCAATCGTCCTAAGAAAAAATATCGCCTCAAAATTTGTTAAAGCTCTTTCCAAAAATATCATAAACTCGAAAAAAAAAAAAAAAAAAATCAATTCACCTTCCTCATTTATGAACAAAACCTAATATTAAAAAAAATAAAAACATATTCTGAATTGTTGGTATGTTGGCTGTATAAATCAAATGCTTTAGTTTTGATTTGCACGTTACAGTTCATTAGCAACGCGGTGATATATGACACAACCTACCAAAAATGTGCAATATATATTATATTGACAAATAAAGAAATACAACTGTTTTGAGGCTGACTTTGAGCGATTTTGCTTACATCCGCTTTCGTTTTTGCATACTGCGCATGCGTAGTAAGTAGAAACGGAGGTGGATGTAACCGAAATCACTTGTAGTCGGCTTCAAAACCGTTGTTCCTTCATTAGTCAATATATTTATATAAATATTATAAATGATAACTACAGTACAGGTGAAGTATCCAGGTAGTACAAAGGTAAATCTTATATAAAAATGATAACTACAGGTGAAGTAGCTAGGGGTGGTACTAGAAGAACTTGCATTGATCAAAAAAAAAATTGACGCTATATTTTTTTTCTCTCATTGTATCCTTTACTATGGAATAAAAAAAAATGGGTCATAAAACTATTGAACAAAAAAAGAGGTAACTTTTTTTTTCTTCATCTTGAAAACTTCTTAAAATAAGATATTTTTTATATACAAAAATATAACAATGTAAAATGATACCCAGAGGTATCGATATCTTCATGTAGTATTATATATAATGAGGCAAGGTAATCAGGTGTGAAATTTATTTTATTGGACTGTACTATCGATATATCATCACTCTTGTACGAGAGAGAGAGAGAGAGACAGTAATAGATTTGTTCATTTTTATTGAATATAATGGTTTATAAAAAAAAACTTGTCATTTTTTTTACATAAAAAAGTATTTGAAAGAACATCTTCAGAAAGAAAAAAGAAAAAGTTTTCTTCAAAGAAGCAGAAAATGATCAATTTGTGCAGGAAAAAAACTGAATACGATCGACTTGGTGACAGTATGAGAAAAAAAAGTCTTTATGTCAGGAAAATATAAAATTTATACTTGTACTGATATAAAAAGTCTTTGTACACGGGAAAAAATTAAATAATGTTCGAATAAATAATTATGGCATAAATGTTGCTATTTTATGTAGAATAAATACAGTATATAGAATATATTTAGAATACAATATGTTTTATTAAAAGAATATATTTCGTAATTTATGCTAATTTTATGACAGTATAGCATAAATGTATGTATGTATAAATGAGTTTGAAAAGCATGTTTATGCTATGTAACTTTAGTAATTATGAAAATTATAGACTAAAATTTGGTGTTTTAAATGTTTGTTGCTGAAAATGAGCTGGCATAATTATCACATCACGCAATTAAAATTAATGTATTTATTTAATACAATTATTTAAGTAATTTATTGTATACAAAAAAATTAGTCAGTAAGTCTATACTTGACTCAAAAAATCTGAGTTACCTGCCGTTCGACCTTTTACGGTATCGCCCAGCCGCTTCACTTCTCCTCAAATATGACAATGGGCGATACTTTAGGCATGCTTGATTTAAATTGACTGAGGTTTATTAAGTCGAGTATATATAATTTTGTTTTTTTAAAAAAAAAAACTTTTATTCCCCTGGCCGTATAAGTATTTTTCTCAAACGTAAAAATTTTAATGAAAATCTTGAACACTGTTTCACGCCATTTTAAGTATTGTAGAATTAACGGTTATGGCGTGACTAAACGTTAACTATCTTATACGATATAAACGTAAATGACGTAACAATAATCACAAACGTAAAATTTGGCCGTTGTAAACCTAAATTTTATACATTTACACTTTATATCGATTGTGACATCGTCACAAAACATTTTTCTACTGAGTTTCAAATCGTAGTGACATCATAACCGTTATTTTTACAATTAAATCTTTAAAAAACTGTGTATTACTGTACATGCTTCCAACGTTTTTTGTTGTTTTTTTTTTTTTTTTTTTTTTTTTCCTGTCTATTTTTTATTATTAAAAGGTATATAAAAAAGAGGAAATTTACTTCTTTTTTTTTTTCTGAAATATATTTTGCATTGCAAGTAATAATTCTTTAGTTTCCACTTTATTTAAAATCGAATAATGTTATACATTGATATAATAAATATTAATAATAAAAAGTTATTTGTTTAAAAAAAATTGCTTTGTAATATTATATTGTTATATTAATAAAATAAAAATATAATCAATCTTGTTACGTGGTGTTATATTTATGTAAAATAAAACTGGGGGGTAGTTCAGCGTATATATTTGGCTGCGATATGTGAGAAATATAACGCCACTAATTTAATCTGAAGAACATAGGAGGTCATCAATCACAGCAAAATATTGCGGCAAAAATATTGCCTGCCTGCCTGCCTGCTTGCCTGTCTAAACGTGAAATATCAAATTATGTAACAAAAAATCAAGTTTACTTCATTTGTTTGTGTCAGAATTTTACCACGTTGTGATTTTTTTTAGTGATTTCTAATGATTTCTAGTGATTTTTTTTAGTGACTGGAAATATATTTTCTGAGTTTTCTTTAATCCAGGGGTGTATTCAAGATTTTGCAAACGGAGGGGTCCAGTCTATAGTGAGTATAGGCAAAGGGGGGCAACCATCCCCTTTTCCCATGCTTTTTCAGACCTAACGGGGGGGGCAGACCCCGAAAACACCCCCCCCTTAATACGCCCCTGCTTTAATCAATCTACCTCTCTCTCTCTCTCTCTCTCTCTCTCTCTCTCTCTCTCTCTCTGTCTTTCTTACAAAATATAAAAAAAATCATGGTAATAAAGTATAGTACTTTAGTTTACTACTGTATAGCTATACCCAACGATTCTATAGGTACGATAGGACACATTCATTTTTTTTTTTTTTTTTTTTTTTTCGCAAAATTCCCTATTTTATAACATTGAACAAATGACACACGAAATTTCAAAAAGTCGTGGCTACTCAAAGAATCGTTGGCTATACTTTTAGCTATATTAGAACACCTCGATCAAAAAAACATGTCTAATATCCTAACATACCTAAATAACAACGTTGATTTAGAGTCATTAATTTCTAATTTATTTTTTATTCACGAAATGGAAGCTACGGGTTTATGGCGTAACAGCTCACTAGTCCACTCGCACGAAAACAGGCAAGCTGTGACGTCATTAACCCGCAGCTACCATTTCGTGAATGTAAAATAAATTAGAAATCAATGATTCTGGCCAAGTCAACGTTGACATTTAGGTATGTTAGGATATAAGACATGTTTTTTTTTTGTTCAAGGTGTTCTACGCCTTGATAAATAAGGCTATAGTTAGATTTTTTGCACTCTGACGAGTCTGATTTGCATTTATTTGCAGTGCTCTTAAGATGGGAGTGGGTTAGTAAATTTTAATTTACAAATCGTAAATTCATATGTACACATACATACATTTTATAATGTATTGATATGCCATAATCCTGATATGAAATACATTGTCATATTATCATGAACAATCCTGATGCAGCACATATTGATATTGTGTTTGCATTATTGCAGTTGTAACAATGTATGTATGTACATAACAATAACAAGAACAACAATGAAGCCTATGCACAGCTTGCAGCAAACATCATAAATATAATGAGCAACCTCAATTGTTGTATACACTCAGTAAATAGATGTGTACTGAGTGAGTATGTTGTTATTATTATGAATTTTATTTTTAGAATCACAAATGTATTTCCTTCTTAAAGGGATACTTGTTATATATAAATTAAATCTAAATAAAATTAATAAGATGAGATCCTCATGAAACATAAAATGACCCATGTTATGTCTTTTAACTCTTCTGTGACATCACAATCTGGGGTTAAAAAACCTTAAAGCCATAGACCACATAAAACAACATGTGGTTTTTAATAAATAAACGTGAAATGGGATCTTCAAAACTGTTGACAAATTTTACCAGATTGTTTATGTAGCCCCACGAGAGAGCGTGAAAATACTGTTAAGTATACAACTTGCGTTACTATTCATGTTTATAACGTCAGAAACATGCAAAAATTAGTATGAAAATGTGGTGCGGGTTGCATAAATCGCAATTTTTGATCACTGCTGCGGAGCTACAGTTGGTTTTTGAGACAAACTAAAATTATTTATGTAAGTCTCATCAAGTGTTTTATGATATAAATGCTCATGTTTTTCTCCGGTCTATTCCTTTAAAGTAGGTAAGTAGAGGAGTTCATGACGTCATTTCCAGGTCTACAATATAAATTGTAGCGCAGGTATCTACTTTACACATTTTCTTCCAAAGTTTGTAAGAGTACTGAAGGGTTAAATGACATAATATATTTAAGTATAATATAGTCACATCTTTTGATTTATCAAAGATTTTTTTTTCAGTATCTATTACGAGATATTTAATTGTAGATAACATTGAGTTACAGTTGATTCTCTATATAATAAGAGTTAGGGCAGTCAGCAAACATTGCATGTGTATTTTTTTTTTTTTTTTTTTTTTTTTTTTTGGCTTGCCATATTGTGCTATTGTGTTATACACCAATCCCAGTCCCAGTCAAGACATTGTCTTATCGATAGGTAAGGACTTTCCAATTAATGGAAAAGCACACACGGGCCGGCCACGGCCTAAGTACACAGCCCGGCATTCGCCATTACAGCCTAGAGAAACCGTGGAAACATCTAGGCAGGCTGGTCGGTACAATCACATCAATCATGCACCTCCCGAATACTGTGCGTCGTCATGGAATGCACGTAAACATGCATCGTGCAACGCGTTGTGCTCTCACATTTCACGTACGCACCCATCAGTGGCTCGAACCTATACTCGGTGAGGAGTACAGAGTTGCGAGTCAGCTGCCTTCACCACTCGGACATACCAGCTCGGTATGTTACTTAAGCTTTATGGTTTCACAATCCATTTCTTAACATTTCAGCATATACACATTAGAGGTCTGTTTTTGAAGTGTAGGTCTCATTTGTTTTGCATTACAATACTCTAGTAATCACGATAACAATGCAAGGTTTAACCATGATTATACACTGCAATAATAATTAACTTTTTCTTTCAAAGTAAATACAATTTTATAGAAATGATTATTGGAGGGTGAATGAGGTTTGAAATTTTTATCACAGGTAGTTGTTACCATTTACTTTTAAATGGAAGTGAAAATAAGGGGGCACAATTTTTTCAGTTTACAAGATATGAGATTTCTAAATACATAATTTATCCCATAATATAATCACAGAGCAACTTAATATAGAAATAAATAAATTGGCAATATTTAGGAACACATGGATGTTTATGCACGGTAATTTCAGTTTTTTAATTGAGTTTTTGCCCAAATACTTTTGAAAATACAAATAAATTTATGAGTAAATAGAACAGAATGGAAAGAAAGGAAATAAAATTAGCTGGTATTAGAAAAAAGAGAGAGAGAGAGAGACAGACAGAGAGAAAGAGAAAGAGAAATGAGCTTGAATTAACTAAAATATTAAAACAAAACAAAGTCAACAGTGAGACCAGCTCAGAGATGTGGACCACCGAGGTGACCCCCTTGCTAGAAATGACAAATGACAAACGAGTGGCCAGTCAGTCAGTATATACTATGGTATAAGTAAGTTAATAATTTATAAACTATGGTCAACTTTTTGATAGAGAGAGAGAGAGAGAGAGAGAGAGAGAGAGAGAGAGAGAGAGAGAGAGAGAGAGAGAGAGAGAGAGAGAGAGAGAGAGAGAGAGAGAGAGAGAGAGAGAGAGAGAGATGTCAACCCTAATTTAATATAACACATTGTCAGTTAACTTACAATTATACATTAAGAAAATAAATAATGTAAAATAACTCAATAATTCACTATAGCAATAAGTAAATAAGACAGACAGATATAATTTATTTATTTATTTGATTATTTGTTAGTTTTTGTTCGTTTGTTTGTATGTTCGTTCATTTGTTTGTTCGTTCGTTGTTCTTCATTCATTCGTTCGTTCATATATTTATTTATTTTTGAAAATCTAATGAAAAAACTCACGAATATTTCGTATTTCGTTATTTGGTCTCAAGTACGGACACTGAGACAAAAATTGTAACACCAATAACTTTTACACTTCTCCCAATACTAGTTCGAGCGGATACAGTGTAATTAACAATGTAAAGTCAACTGTGATTGGCTATAGTAGGTTAATAACAAGCTCTCTGATTGGTTTAGCACCGCGGATACAGCTTTTGGTGGGAACGACCTTGTTTTGGCCAGAATGTAAACATATTTATAGTTTATATACATAAATAAATTGCTTACTTAAGGCAGGTACTTGAATCCAGTAAATTTCTACAGGTAAATATTAACCTGAACCATGTATGGATATACTATTGATATATACAATGTCACCTAATTCAGGTGAAATATCATCTAATCTATCACTACATTATCACTGCATTATCACTGGGCAAATTTTCAGATTTTTCTTTGTTTACATTTTTTTAGTCAAATCCCGCAGTACCTGATTTCTCGCCTTAACTCAAGCCATGATTTGAGTATAATATTTTACCAGTGTAACGAGAGGGAAATGTGGTTTAAAATCTCGTCCACGTAAATTAGAGAGAGGAAAAGCTCTGTGGTGGAGAACACAATTGATAATTAACGTAACATTTTCTCAAATAAACGCAACTTCCGCTGCAAAGTTATATCATATTGATTTTTCATTTCCTTTTTGTTTTTATAATAACGTAATTTAATGGACAATTTTCATAAATTTAAATATAATTTTTCAAAAGGAAAATTTTGTAACAGTCAATTAATGAAAATGTTTTACTTTAAGCACGTAACAAATAAATTACGTAATTTACACTGTGGAAAATAATAATAATAGTTCTTTATTGGGTTTCAAATGAGATTGTATATATATTAAAAAAAAAAAAAAGTAAGTAACCCAACGGTTGATGAGAAATAGGCAAAATGCATATACACTTAAAGTGATCTCACACCTTTATCAGAAAAACTGCATGGTTTATAAATATATATATATATATATATATATATATATATATATATATATATATATATATATATATATATATATATATATATATTAACAAATATACACAAATAATTATTGATTATTATGATAACAATGGAAGAGGTGTTCTAGGCATAACAGGCAAAGCATTATAATTATAAAGAAAAAACTCTAGGGAAAAATGTATTTGAATAATAAGCAGAGTCGCCCCAGTCGGACAATCCAAAGTAATAAAAAATAATTTATCAAAATTATTGTCATTTTCAATCACCTAAATAATTATGTTGTAATTAAACCTGTTATGTAATATTGTGTAGTATATATTCTGTTATGTAAAAGGAAAACAAATCACATTATTTATGCTACACTTACATTGGAGCAGCATAAAATATACTTTATTATAAAGCACAGTATTCATGCTTTGTCCATAGACAAAAAATAAATACGTATATAATAATTATGTTAACCCATTTTCAGCCCAATTTGGTCAACATAGCATAATTTATAAACTTCACAATTTCTATGTTGGAATAGCATAAATATTATATTGTAAACCATAATTATTAATATTTTTATAATTTAGTATCATTTATGCTATTATGATATAGATGCAGTAATTTACTCAATTTATAATTTCCGTGTATATACATTGTTAGTATAGCATAAATTATGATTTACATAAATGTTGCTAAATTCAAGCTAGTATAATTATTATATATTTATTTTTGACCGTACCTTGTGTGATTTTTATTATTATTCATTTTATTTATAATTATTTATCCCCATATTCATTGTATGGGAGGCTAAAGACTCTGCTTCTGTAACCACGAGCTATATAGGCTAAGGGACTTACAGGTCTAAAGCCCACCCCCCACACCTAGGTCCGCTCTTGTGTGAGGAGGGATGCAAACCCGGGCTCTGGAACAGAGCGCTACCGAAATTGGATGCTTTTTTTTTTCTTTCTTTTCTTTCTTTTTTTCTTTTTCTTTCTTTCTTTCTTTTTTTTTTTTTTTGTCTTTTTTTTTGTCTGTTTTAAGGCGCAAAGTGTAAAAGTTTTCTAATTACTTATAAGACTTGTAATACTGTAAATTGCTTTGTTTAAAACTTTATCAATTTGTTGATAGCAAGCTTTTTTTTTTTTTTTTTTTTTTCTCCAAACAAAAATTTTAAGTTTTTATTTTGTCAGCACCATTGACAATAAGAGACAACTACACAAAACAAAGGAAAATTTTCTCTCTAAGCTTCACATTTAGATTTGTAATTTGTCTTCAGCAATTTTTATTACGTCACTAATTTTACATCTACGATGTCGCAAAACTCAATATTGATTCAATTCAATTGAGCTTTTTGATAGCAGAAATATATTTTGCTTTACTGTATATTTGTATTTTTATTAATGCTTTTAATAATAATAAAAAAAATCCAAATATTTGTCAATTTACAATTAATGTTGCACAATATCAGTTTTTCCCAAAATAATTTTTAAATTACATAAAAAAATATAAAAAAAAAGATAAAAGGAACAAAAAGATAAAAGAAAAGTTTAAAGAAAGAAGGAAAAGTTATAAATGAAAGATTTGAAGTTTTCTGACAATTGTGTTTTTAAAAATGTACAAGTAATTGATTAAAACTAAGCTTTCAAGTACTTTAAGAGTAGATATTTTCATTATACTGTCAGTTATTGATGAAATATGACCTATACTTACATACCATGGTTGTAAGAACATAATATGTAGTTTACTGCCAAAAATTATTCAGCCAAGATTTAGAAGAGAGAGGAAAAAAAATGTAAATTTTACTTTTTAACACAATTATTAAAATTGAAATTTATTTAAAACTCATAGAGAAACTTTTAAAATTTAATACTACACGAAAATATTATTAACATATAAATGTAAAAATTTAAATTTTAACGCCAATTTTAAGCCAAATTAGAATTTTTTTTACGACTTACAAAAAAAAAAAAAAAAAAAAAAAACATGAAAGGCAAATTTTACTTCTTTATCATTATATTATTAGAATTATCATATTACTTTATTATCTATAAATAAGCTATACTGTAAACACGTTGATTTTATATTTATTTTTAATTTTGACAGTTATTACTTATGTGACGTCACAATATTATGAGAGACTCTGATTGGCTGATGAGACAGCCCAGACGTTCCTCCTGCATATTACCCATTTATTTTTATCCGTGAATAAAGTAAAGATTTTCATTGCATAGTCTGTACATTTTAATATTTTAATATTCCGGAACTACTGGTTATTAATGAAAGGTCAAATGTTAAATTATGACTGACTATATATTATATATACATTTAACTTTATTAATCAACAATTAAATATCCATAATAAATTAAATTTGTAATTAAATGTGACGTGTTTGGTTATTATTATTATTATAAAATTTTAATGTAATAATAATATATGTATTGTGTTTTGTAAATAATAATAAATTTATTGTGTTCAGCGGTCTATATCGCTTCCTCTCTCTCTCTCTCTCTCTCTCTCTCTCTCTCTCATCCTATTTTTCTCCATATCTCTCTCCCTCTCATATATTTCATTTTGATTTTCTCTGCTATATTTATCGCATGCAAAGTTATATAAACAATTAAAATACAAAAACATGAAATGAGCCGGGAAATAAAATATTATGTAGTATTATCACATCACTGTATATAGCAAAAATTAAGATGCTATACATAAATATTGCTGCACTGAGCTAGCATAATTATATACGCAATTATTTTTGTTCTTAAACACAAAATACATATTTTTTTTTAAACTTAATTAAAGCCATGTTAGGAAACCTTCCTAATCATTATCAAGACAGGAACTAATATCGATAAAAAAACGTAGTAAAAATACAACAGGAAGCCACAGGAAAATCCCTCCCCCCCCCCCCCTCTCTCTCTCTATACTTATTATAAACAATAATAATGCAAATCTTTTGCAGTTAAACATGGACAAAAATAAAATGCATTTCCTTGTCTTTTATTATTTTATTTTTTTCAATTGCGCGCGCATATTTTATTGTTATGACGTCACTAGAGAAGAATAAACTTTTAATATGACAAAATATAGTTGGTTCTAGAGACGTAAAAAACTGAAGTAAACTGCGAATGTATTTGTACATCTATACCACTGAGATACATATAGCGTATCGTACTGTAAAATATCAATACTTGTATCTACGAAGAGAAGACATTGCGACATTGCAATCTTGAGATTGCACCACATTACGTTGTAAAGTACAGTTATTTTACTAAAGAAATGAATTTGTATTCACTTATGGCCATTCAATGCTATCAGATAGAGATTTCAGTTGATAGGCCAATAGAAATTTATTTCTTTAGTAAAATGACCGTACAAAGGTAAATCTTATGCAAAAATGATAACTACAGATGAAGTAGCCAGGTAGTACAAAGGTCAATATTTAAAAAAATATATTACAGGTGAAGTAGCTATCCAGGTAGTACAAACGTAAATCTTATATAAAAATGATAACTACAGGTGAAGTAGCTAGCCAGGTAGTACAAAGGTAAATCTTAAAAATGATAATTACAGGTGAAGTAGCTAGCCAGGTAGTACAAAGGTAAATATAAAAACCATTACCACACTTACAAAAATAAGTACGTAATAATTATGCTAGCTTAATCCAGCAACCTTTATGCATAATAAACATAATTTATGCTATATTTTAAAGCAATTATACTACATAGCAAAACAGTTAAGATGTACAGCATAATTATTGTATCACAAAATAGCAACATCTGTGCTCTTATATATACCAATTGTTCAATGCAGTAAAAATTACGTATTTTTTTCCCGTGCACCATTTATGTTTTCTCACTGTAATTACACATTAAATTTACTTTTTCTTTCCGTGTTTGTTCTGTTTTACCAAATAAAAATCGATTTTCCATTTCCATATAAAAAGTAATGATAAAAATTGTAAAAGTAAATTTAAAAAATATTTTTTGATATTTTATTTCCAATAGTGTAGTGAATGTTATGCTCAAAGTTTCAATATGGATTATCGATGAAACATCTTAGATAATATCTTATTATGTTTCCCAGAAATACAAGAAAAGAATATAAAACTGCATAAAAGTTTTTATCTCTAAAAACACTGCATTGTGAGAACTTTTCAAATGTCATTTTTACATACATCGCATATAAATATAGGAAAAGATATTTTAGGACCTTGGTGTTACTCGATTTATACCTATGACATTGGTCAACATATAAAAAACTGCTTTTACCACATTTATGCTGATGATACTCAACTGTATCGCCACACATTGCCTGAAAATTTCAATGAAACTATTATGCTTATTAATGAAGATATAAAATCATTAAAAAAATATTTTGATAGTCGAGGTTTGTTACTTAACTCTGCTAAATGTAAAGCTATAATTATTGGTCACCCAATTTTGTTAAGTAAATTAGAAATGGACAAATGTGATAAAATAAAAATTGGTACTGTGGAACTTGATTATGAAACAAAAGTGAAAGACCTCGGTCTTGTTATTGACAATAATCTTAATTGGAGTGGACATGTGTCTCATGTATATCAACGAGTTATGATCTCATTAAAAAAAATGTACAGGTTCCGGAAATATACTCCTGAATCTACCCGTATTTTGCTTGCTAAGACACTTCTGTGTCCTATTATTGACTATTGTGACGTAGTACAAACAAACATATGTTATGAATTTAATCGTAAACTTGAAGTGTTACTAAACGGGTTGATTAGATATGTTTATGATCTGGAGATGGGCGAAGGTACTACTAAATACTACACTAAAATGAACCTACTTAAAGTTAAGGAACGCAGAGAGTTACATTTGTTAACTCAGATCTATAAAATTATGAATCGTTTAAGCCCTGAGTATCTGAATTCATTTATAACAAAAGCCTGTGATGTTAAGATTAGAAACACAAGATGTGATAAGACTATAATTAAAGTTCCTAAATCAAATTATAAAATGTTTGATAACTCATTCAGTGTGTTAGGAGGTAAATTGTGGAATATGTTACCCCCTAAAGTAAGAAATTCACCTTCTATTAATACTTTTAAATCAAACTTAAATAAAATGTTATTTGAGCGTTATTTGCAGCAATAACTATAAATATGTAACTTATGGTGTCTAAAATGCATAATATTATTCTCAACAATATGTTTTTATAAATATTATTTCTCAATTATTATTCTCACTATTTTTTATTATTTATTTTCATATCTACTAACAACAATTTTAAGTGTATATATATTCTCAACTATATAAATTTAAGTGAAAGTAATACTTAACTTAAATTTTAAAATTCTAGTTATTAAATTAACAACTTTAATTAAAATTTATCAAAAAAATTATTTATTTAATTTTCATGATATATGTTGATGTTATACTAACAAAAAATGTAACTGACTGTACTGTTACACAGTTGGGTTAAATTGAGAGGTTGTACGCCTGATTTCGCCCAAATAAAAAAGCCGTTAATTATTATTATTATTATTATTATGATACAAAATAATTTACAGATTTTTCAAAGTGAAACATATACACTCAGAAAAAGTATGTGTAGTGATAATATTTAGGTTAAATAAAAACCACAGCTACACGTTGTGGTGACTAAGGTAAAAATGACAACTACGGGTGAAGTTATTATCCAGGTAATACAAAGGTAAATCTTACATAACGTGATAGCAATAGGTGAAGTAGCTATCCAGGCAGTGCAAAATAATAATAATAATAATAATAAAAAAAGATAAAATAAATTAATAAATGTTATAAAACTGTTAACTACAGGTGAAGTAGCTATCCAGGTATTACAAAGGTAAATCTTGTAATAACTATAACTACAGGTGAAGTAGGTAGCCAGGTAAATCTTATTTAAAAGGTAATACAAAGGTAACTCTTATATAAAAAATGATAGTTACAGGTGAAGTTCTAATCCAGGTAGTACAAAGGTAAATCTTAAGAATAAATGAAAACTACAGGTGAAGTAGCTATCCAGGTAGTACAAAGGTAAATCTTTTAATATAGATAACTACAGGTGAAGTACCCAGGTAGTTCACCACTGGAAGTCAGTATTTATCTGTATTGGTAATCAAATGTATAGGTATATGAAATGGTAATAAAATAAATAAATAAAATAATAAATAAATAATAGTCTATGATATGATAATAAAAGATGATGTTATGCATAAATTGTGCTGAAGTTAATCAATTCCTAGTTTGTTTTTTACTTTATTAAGCTATCGTACGTCTTATTTGGTCCCTCTATATTTCTTTGGTATATGTTAGTGCCTCATGCTGAGTGTAGGACGACTGTGGAAGTGATTTAGTAATTGAGTTTGCTCTTATAATATATTATAGAGTGATGCAATTCAAATGAGAGAGATTTGACATAAGAAGTCAATCAGATTGCTAAACAATTCTCCCTCCAAGCAAAGAGCTTCTATAGCCAGCAAGAGAGCCATGCAGATCTGAAGTGAAATTATTGACGTTTGACGCTACATTCAATACCGAGCTAACTTGTAGAAATTTCAATTGCCTGGCAAACTGTATACATTATATAGAGCCGATATTAATCTGTTAGAGATGTTATTGACTTTTATCTCTTGTATCAACTTAGAGCATTAGAGAGAGAGAGAGAGAGAGAGAGAGAGAGAGAGAGAGAGAGAGAGATTGTATACATAACTTTATTAAGGCGTTGTGACGGCTTAGCAACCTTATTTTACAAAACCTTCACCATAAATGAACATGAGAAAATATAATAATATATAAGCAAAATGTATGATGAATACAACGTATGTACAGTTTCAGACAAATGAAAGTCAGCAATTTAAACTTGCTGCTTTTTTGCGTGCCTCAAATTTTATGTGGAAACTATAATATTATTACGTCATATTCACGTGCATCACGAGGCATGTTTGGCTTGCTGGCTAAAGCAGCTCACCTGATATAGGTAACTTGAGCGCACAATTACATTAAAAAACGTGAATAAGACGTATCAATGATGACATTCGTAAACCCTGTTCCCTTGCTTCAAAAAATGCGCACTTTCATTTAAAAAGCATTGGATGTTCGTCATTTTTTTGTGGTTTGGGCCATGAAAAACATAGTTTACGAACGTTATTAATATATTTTCCACATAAAACTTGAGGCGCGAAACATGTTTACCTTTCATTTGGCTGAAACTGTACAGTAGACAGGACCACGATAATTCTACCAAGTCAAAAACTCGCGCTAAATTTGCAACGTTATTCTTATGAGAAAAACACGCATAAATAACATAATTTAATGCTAAATTTTAAACCAATGATTATATTTTATACCATGACAGCATAATCAGCTTTTAATCATAAATTAGTGATAATTATGGTATAGGGCATAAAATACAGCATAAATGACGTAATATATTTTATCCATGTACGAAGTAAGATGGTCAAGTAATTGACTAGAGCAGCAGACTCCATGGTGCTCAGCACCCATGGTTACCATTGCTAAGGTCAACAGGTCACTCACAAAGGTCATACTCGCCAGAGGTCAATTTTTATTATCAGACCCACGTGTTTCACATAATATAAATATCAAAATTCAACATTACTACTTTCAGTAATACAAATTTTATACGCTGAAAGAATAAATTACGTAATTTATGCTATATTCGAGGTTTTTTTTTTTTTTATTTTTTTTTATTTTTTTATTGTTGACATTTAATATAATTATTCATTGCATCATAAACTATGTATTTTATTTTATTCATTTCTCACTATTTATTCATTACTATTCGATTATGTTAATATATTTTACCATTTAAATTCAGTTATTGTTTTTCTTATATAGGGTGATTGCATTTATATAAAAGTCAACGTTATATGTGAGCACTAAATAACATGAGCAGGTATGGGAAATTGACACATTTTTGCCCGATTTACAATACTTTTAAGAGCATTGATGCTGTTAACAGGTTGAAAAGGGGGTTTTCAAGTATACGAGAAAAATAATAATAACAGAATATAAAATTAAATAATTTTACAAAGAATAGCTAAAAACGAAGTTTCTCCTTTTGAGCAATGTTAATGCTCCAATATGGCGTCAAAGCGCTTTCAGTATGACGTTAAGCGCATACAACCTCATTGTAAACTTAGCGCAAGTTTTGAATATAAATACAATGCAAAAGATACATATTTATAAGGAATACAATCGAGTGTTCGAACACACATGTATAATATTCTAAAATACCTAAATAACAACGTTGATTTGGCCATAGTCATTGATTTCTAATTTATTTCCCTTTCACAAAATAGCAGGTGCGGTTTTATGACGTCACAGCCTATTGGTCCATGCGCGCGGAAACAAGAGAGCTGTGATGTCATATAACCGCATCTGTCATTTTGTGAATGGGAAATAAATTATAAATCAACAACTCCAGCATGATCAACGTTGATATTTAGTTATGTTATATAGGATATTAGAGAAGTTTTTTTGTTCAAGGTGTTCTACGCCTTTAAGTAAATCTTATCATGACTGGGGCTGCAATATATAATGATATTTTCTACACTACTGTTTGTACATAAAGTTACTAATATTAGCCCATGGGAGTTGAGACTATAGCTAGTTCTAAGTTATAGTCAAATATTAAGCTTATTCTTATGGACCTGCGTGCCTTTATATAGATAAATATAATATTCAATATCTACACTAGTAAAACACATTGCTAGTAAGTTAAAACAGTCGCTACACGCAAATAATACAATTATACACGGAAAAAGTAACTAAAGAGTTACTATTTAGACTTTTTTTTATAATTAATTTGTTAGATTTTATACAAAGGTTTTTAAGATCTAAAAAGCTAAACTATTTATTGCTGAAAAAGGTTACTGTGTTGAACCTTTTTTCAACCAAATGATTGGTTTGTACTGGAAGAGTTACTTTTATGTAACTGAATACTTTATTAAATTTATGTTTTCCGTGTGTTGTATTGTTATTCACTTGTACAACATAATAATTTGTTCATGTGGACGCCTACTGCTTTATGGTGTTCTAAAGTTCTGAAATATGTTCAATTTTAATCAACTAGTTAATGTAGTTATTTATACAACTTTGGTTAAATGTTTTAAAAATGATAACTACAGGTGAAGTGGCTAGCCAGGTAGTAAAAAGGTAAATCCTATAATAATGATAACTACTGATAAATCTATAATAGGTAAATCTTATAATAATAATATCTACAGGTGAAGTAGCTATCCAGGTAGTACAAAGGTAAATCTTATAAAAAAAAATAACTACAAGTGAAGTAGCTAGCCAGGTAGTACAAAGGTAAATCTTATATAAAAATGATAACTGCATCAGGTAAGTAGCTATCCAGATAATACAAAGGTGAATCAATGATAATAATGATAACTACAAGTGAAGTATCTAGCCAGGTAGTACAAAGGTAAATCTTTGAAAAATAATAAAAACAAGTCTATCCCCGTGTATTTTAGTGTACACGCTAGATGTGTATTTTTTCAGTGTAGTGTAAATAATAACACCAAGCCTAATACCATGTAAGCTCCGCAGAATCAATGTTTGTCATGGTGCCTTAAATTATCAATATTTTTCACTTCCAAAACATTATTTACCAAATGAAAATATTATTTTAGGGTTGCATTATAATGGAAGTATAAATGGACAAATGCACTGCGGGGACAGAAGAATTTTGAAACATTTTTCTTTGCATTGTGGTGTAGAAAATCGATATTTATAGAGCAGAGGTCGGTGCGGGTAACTGTTAAACTTAGGATAAACTTCAAACTGAGATAAGTAAGCAAAGAAAAATATTATATATTTATTTATATTCAATAAATTGAAATCGTGGACGTTGCATCTAAAATATAAAATTTCGGCAATTGAATTTACGCCTAGAGATGTGATTTCAAACAAAATTTTGATAGATTTTTTTTAAGTGTCATTAATTATCGGTATCATCTTTTAAAGACAACTGAACATTTTCTCAAAATTCATTAGTCTTATATCAAAAAGAAAAAAAAATACCAGATTTTTTTTTTTTAGCACTGGAGGTATATTAATCAATTTTTTTTAATGATGTCAGAAGGTGGTATAGAATACGAATTATAAAGGCCATTTCAGATTCTAGTTCTATCACAAGTCAATAGTGTGTATAAAATACAGTTCTTTCATTACTTTGGCGAAATCATATTAAAAATTGTAGAATTAATTAATAAATCTTTAAAAATTTAGTTTATAATCGTATCTTTTTCCTTCTATTATTTAAAAAAAAATTAACTTAAAACAAATTAATATAAATACTTAATAATTATGCTAGAGCAATATTTATGTTTAACGTCATAATTTTTCCTATACTGTATAAACATTATATATTATGGTAATTGTACTAGTTATCACGTTATCGGCACGCTTGCCGCAATTATCGGCACTTGTGTTTGCTGCTTTTTAATAATAATAATATGTTCTACTCGTTTGAGAGTTTTGAAATTTTTACACAGAAATGATTGCTTAAAGCTTAAGGCGGTGGGGGACCGACTTGGACCGGAAATCGCTAAAAGAAGAACTATATATTCCGAATAATTTTTTGTACATGATTTAATTCCAATAAAACAAACACTATAATTTTCAAATAAAATCAAGTAAATTTAAAATATATTTTTATATACCAAAAAAAAATTTAATTATATTTTTAATTGTAAAAAAGTTTCTAATTTGACTAAAAATTTCCCGCTCAAATTTAAATTTCCACATTTACATGTTATCTTTAAAGTGTAATAACTTAAATATTTGATCGTGTTTTTACATGTTTGACATATCTAAATTTTTAAATAACATTTCTTCTTTACTTTGTGTTATTAATTTTTATTCGCAACCGTCCTAGTTTGCGAGATATCCATCGGTCCCCTACCCCCTTAAAGAATCTCTTTTGTGCTAAAATTTCAAAGTCCTAAAATTAGTGGAAGTTTTTAAAAAAAAATAATAATACAACTGCCGATTACTGCGGCTTAATTTAATTAGTTCATTTTCCCATACCAATTAACACAACACCATACCGGCTATTTAGTGCTAATATATGACGTCGACTTTTATATGAATGCAACCACTCTATAGCATAGGCTGGTATGTAAAAAAAAAAAAAAAAAAAAAAATGCCATCTTAAAAATACAAATAAAAAAATACAAATAATGTACTTATAAATATTTTTGAGAGTGTTGATGCTGTTAGCAGGTTGATTTTAAGTATGCGAGAAAAATAATAAACAAAAAATATAAATAATTTTCCAAAGAAAGTAGCAACCAAAAAAAAAAAAACTCGTCCTATATGATGCTGAGTAAAATCATTGCTCCAGTATGGCATCGAAGCACATTCAGTATGACGTCATTCACAACCACCCTATAGTAATTAAAAAAAATTAAAAAAAAAAGTTGTGTTAAATTGTTGCGCTAAGTTTTATTGTCCCCCTTTCAGTCCCCCTGCATGCAATGTGTACACTACACTAAAACTTCCATCTCGTCACTTTGTTATTATATTAATTATATGAGAGAGGGAGGGGAGGGGTGCATCAAGGTGAGTTCAAGGTCATGTGTCACACATGTTGGTGCTCCGTGGAGGTGGAGGGGGGCACGCAAGCACGTGACGTCATTTACATTTTTGCATGTCAGTTTGTATTTATATTTTTACGTTTCACGGCGGTAGTTGCATTCATATAAAAGTTGACGCCATAAGTAAGTACTAAATAACATGGGCTGGTATAGGAAAATTACTCATTTAGTCATTTTTGAAATATTTAGCTATTTTTCTGCGAGTATTAATGTTGTTAATGCTTCTCTTTCTCTCTCTCTCTCATTACCTATGTTTCTTTTTTTATTGTTTAATTTTGATCCATGTTTTTATATGTATATTCATCAAATGGTATCGTTTTTTTTTTGTTTTTTTATTGATATTATTATTTTTTTTTTTTTTTTTAATTCTAACCATGTTTGAGTTAGGTGAAAGAATGAACGTTTTTGTTCAGCCCAAAACCCTTTCAACTGTATTTTATTATAATTATTAATGTTATCGAATAAAACGAGTACTAATTTAAAAGGTTCAATTAGGTTTTCAAGTAAGAGAGAAAAATAATCACAACAAAAAATATCAAATTTCCCAAAGAAAAAAAAAATGACGTTTGCCTTCATACTAAGCAATGTTATTCATTACTCCAGTATGGCGTCGAAGCGTATTCCTGCACATTTTCATGCACACAATGCATACGCAAGCGATGTGCAGTATTTTGTAGTGATACACTGTAAAAACTAATGCGTACTAAAAAGTATGGCAAGGTCCTTGTGTGCAGTCAGCATGAAGTTCTGTATGTTGTAATGAAGTATGTAAAACTAGTTTGTACGTTGTGATTCATCACATCTATGTTTTCTGCTCAAGTATTTATTACGAGATATTTTATTATAGGTAACATTGAGATGCAGTTGAGCTAGAGCAGTTGGCAAACATTGCATGTGCTATCTTCATACACGTAAAAAAAAAAAAAAAAAAAAAAAAAAAAAAAAAAAAGTTAGCTCAATACACCAATATTTATTCATAACGTAATTTATGCTATATAGCGATTATACTATATATTACATAGCATATTAGTTTAAATGTTCAGCATAATAACTACTTATTACAAAATAGCAACATTTGTGATTTACAATATAGCAATAAAATTGTTCAATGCAGCATCAAGTTTTTTTTTTTTTTTTTTTTTACAGTATTTTAGTTTTTTCTTTAAATCTTTGGTGTCACATACAACAAATTTTTTGGTAATCTCAGTGTAAAAAATAAAAAATTTACAACAAAAAGTATAAAATTTTTGCATGTTTAGAATTTTGTAACGTGCTTACGTCACACAAGAAAATATTTTGCTTCACAAGTAGAAAAAAATTGTTGTACAGCAAAATTCTTAAAATTTACTCGTACATTTTTTTTTTTGTCTTTAATTGTGGTTATTTTTGCCGTGTATATGACGTGGACAAGATAATTTCGACGTAACTCGGAAATGGTCTCCTAGATATTTATGTAAAACTGCACTTACTGCAGACGATCGCTGTATCGCGTGTTCATACAAAATATTAAAAACTGTAAATGTCCCCTCTAAGTCATGCAGGCAGTGAGATATTTGAACTGATAGCAAGTCTTTATGTTCTAATCAAATGTCAATCACTATTGGATGTATATCTCAATAAACTGGACTGTATTGTAGCTCAATTATATCGAACACGGAGAAACTATTCTGTAAACTATACACACACATATTGAGCCAGCTTTCAATATTTTTCCTTTTCGTTAAGAACACCTGATCATGACGTCATTACCTGTTTACTGCGTTTATATGTATGGTTGATCATTGTTATTTCTTCGTTTAGAACTTTGCACCTGATAAGAATAAACGAAATTTCAAAATAATAATTCCATGCTGAACATGCGACTCACTTTTATCGGCTCAAACAATAAAATCAATAAATCAATGTGTCGAATTTTCTTGGGCAGCTAATCATTGTTATAATGAGCCTCACTATATTTTACAGAACAAACTTTGGACTGTACAAAAAAAATTAACTTTCAATTTTAAATATTCAATTCCTTAAATTTTGCATCAAATTTTTATTTTTCTATTTTTTTCCGTTGCATTTAACTACCGAGCAAAAAAAAAAAAACAACAACAACAACTTATTGTTTAGCAAAAAGTTTTTTGTTTTTTTCTCTCCTTTAAATTTTTAGTTAAATCGCTGCATTATACTATACTTAACTTTCAACTCTACGTCAGAAATTTTCATAAGAACTTGTCATCACATCGCCCCCTAACAATGTTATAACAATACAAATCTAATAATGAAATAAAATCTAGGAGAAAAACTACTAAAATGACATCAAAAAGTTAGATAACATTTTCTATATTTATTCAGTTTTATCTCATGATGTTTTGAAACATTTATATATAAATACAATTTAGTGCGGTATTTAAGTCTCAACTTTATTAGCTTTTGTCAAGTAAACATGCGGGCGACCTATAATAATTAACACGACTACAATTTAACCGGAGAATCAATTGGATTATGCATATTTAATTGTATGCCATGATGAGGAAGACTACAAAACATTTCAAGGGGTTATTTTATTTCATATTCTAAAAGATTACATTGTATTGAACTGATACATGTGTGAATAGTTAATTTTTGAGTGCATTAAAGCCCTTGTCAAGTTACTTTTTTATCATTAAGAATACTAGATTGATAATTACCATACCTTATTATCCATGATATAGACACCATCACGTTGATTTTGTATTTATTTTCATTTATTTTCCTTTTTGCGGTTATATCACGTATTTGACGTCACATTGTACCACCGCCAATCACAGTCACCGCTCTGGTCACGTGATAAATTTAAGCCCCTTCCTCAAGTTCTTTACCCCTATCACGGCCCCATTGGTACATTGTGACGTCAGATACGTGATATAACCTCAAAAATGAAAATAAACAAAAATAAATACGAAATCAACATGTTGGTGTCTAATACATGGAAAATAAGGTATATGGTAATTAATATCAATCTAGTATTCTAAATGTTAAAGAAGTAAGTTGACCAGGGCTATAATTAAAGTATTTTTAATTAATTTTTTAAAGTAACGAAATGACATCACAGGCTGTAGTTGATGCATGTGGCCATAGGAAATTAGAATTAGTATCTCAAGTTTGTAAGAACAATAACAGTAACTAAAAATTAACCGATTTCCCAAAGAAAATAGCCGAAAACGGAGTTTGTCCTATGCTGAGCAATGTTATTTATTACTACAGTATGGCGTCCAAGCGCATTAAATATGACATCATACGGATACACCCAATTGATGTGTTCATTTCAGCGCAGTTTCAGATCAAATACCATGAAGGTTGCATAATTATTTTATGCTAATTTTAAGAATTTAAGTAAAAAAAAAAAAAAAAAAAAAAAAAAAAATACATTGCGTGAATTTTATTTTGTGCGCAATTACTGCATGATGTACGAAGTATTTAACAATTCACCAAACTTGGCACGTAATTCATATATGCGGTGACAAACTTTTGTCCTTGATACTTTTCAAATCCACTTTATTTACGTATTTTTACTTACTAAATATGTATATAGGGTGTATGCACATGACGACATACTGAATACGCTTCGACGCCATACTGGATCAATATAAAACATTGCTTAGTATAGAACAAAAACCATTTTTGGCTATTTTCTTAGGGAAATTGGGTAAAAAAAAAACTCAAATACTTGAGAAACTAACTCAACGTGTTAACAACATCAATGCTCTTAAAAAATATTGCAAAGTATTTTTAAACTGGCTATATAAATGAGTCATTTTCCTCTATACCGGCTCAAATCATAAAGTACGTAACATATAGCGTCGACTTAAATATGAAAACATTTACCTAATAAATTGCATTATTTATTACCTTATTTTCACAAATCATGTTTAATCTATACACTTAATGTTATAAAGAGAATATTAAAATTAATGGACAAAAATAACTTGTTTTCCACCTCCTCGCACCTTAGCGAAGGTATTAAAAATTAAAACAAAACAAAAAATTGAATTCAATTAATTTATTTATGAACTTACTAATCCAATGGAACTAATCTCTTATCAGTGAAGGGCGCGGGAAAAGCTTAGAGCTCACTAATTTTTTTTTTACCTTCTTCTTCTTCTTTTTTTTTTTTTTTTTTTTTTTTTTTTTTTTTGCACCGAGGTCATAAATTTTTTAATGAGGAATACTACACACACACACTTTTACATGTTTTAAGAAAATAGACAATTTCATAGCCTTTTTCATCCCCGAACCTATTATACTGAAGATTGCAAATTAAAAATATTTTACTGCAAAGTTTCAAACAATTTACGGTATTTTTGTTTATTACTCTAGTCTACAGCAAGGAAAGAATAAGATTACATAATTTAAGCTACGATTAAGTCTTTCTAACTAACTTTCTATTAATTCAACATAATTAATTATGTTATACAATACAATATTTATTCTATGGAATATAGTTATTATGCAGTATAGCATAAATTATGCTGTATTTAACAAATTGTGCAAAAAATGAGCTAGCATAATTATTACGTAGATATTTTTGTCCTTGAGTAAATTGGTGAATTTCATTTTTGTATTTTTGTATTTTTGTATTTTTTTTTTTTTTTTGACTAATTTACTGTAATTTTGAAACCTATGTATTTTACACATCCTTAATGACGTAGATATCTGAGCAATGTTGTGATGCATAACAATAAGCGAGACATACAACCCTGGCCAAAATAAGATCCGTGGTTTTTACAACCGGATGCAACTTACTTTTTTTTTCCACCAAATTTTCCTAGATAAACACCAAAATTTGAGAAGTTATCAATGTAATATTGAAGTTATTACGTGCTAAATTTTATTCCAATAGCTTGATTAGAATACGAAAGGTGTGTGCTTGCGGTTGAAATAACTTCTCACCTTCTTTTGTCAATGTTTTATCTGTCCACTTCTCTGTTTCACTTATATCAAGTTGTAATTTTGGTCAACTTGGACCGGACAAGAGGCGATGTGTTACATACATACAAACGAGAGAGAGAGAGAGAGAGAGAGAGAGAGAGAGAGAGAGAGAGAGAGAGAGAGAGAGAGAGAGAGAGAGAGAGAGAATCACAGCACAATATGTTGTGTTTTGATAAAAGTGCAGTAAAAGCACAGAAAAGGCAGACAAATGCATCAGTGAACACCTCGCTTGCTACGCGGTAGCTCTCTTATTGTTATACATCAACTCACATTGTTGGCGTAACAATGGTTTGAGTGACCATTCAATGTATTAATTATATAATCCTCTTCAGGCCCAGTGAACAATACAGTGAACATAACATAATTTAATAAAAAAAAAATAGGAGAACATTTTTGAAAAAATTCGAACAAATTGAGATAAAAATATGAAAATTTGACCAGAAAATGTCCCTAAAATTACACGTTTTAGCATTCTAGAGTGATTAGGGGGTCCGCAAAAGGAAGAAAACATTTTTTTTTTTTTAATATACCGTACACATTTTTGCTAATCTAGAGACGCACGAAAACGTGGTAACAATTTACGGCATTGAGAAAAAAAATTGTAATAAAAGTTTACTATAGAACACCCATGTATGTGTGTAAGTTTCTAACAGAGTATGTAGGTGTATTTCATTGTATTCTATAACCTTGATAGGTACAATATTATTTGTGTATACGAGTGAAAGAATAAAATTTCTAATTCATGTTATTTTGTATGAAACGCTGGCAATAATAATCTATTTTACCTCTCAGACCCACTATAGCTAAATCATTTTTAACCAAGAAGTCCGTATAGCTGCTATAATTAATAATAATTTGCCATCACTTTTAAGAAACGTAAATAACGATTATATATTTTTAATTGTTTCAAAAGATTTTGTAAGAATACAGTCAACTTGGGTGACTTTGAACACCCAATTATCTCTGTCTTGGGGCCTCATTTTAGAAATTTGAAGAATCTTACTTCAAATTTGTTTTTGATCTTAATGGCATGTTTCAATATTTTGAAATGAGTGCGGCAAGTAGACATAAATGGGTGTTCAAAGTCACCTTGGTTGACTCTGTATTATACTTTAGAATAATTTTTTGATAAAAACTCAAAAATAGATGACATCAATAATGTCTTGATATTTACCACTCATACAACTTAAGAATATTATACTGATAGTTCAGTAACACAAACTTTAAAGGCGTAGAACACCTTGAACAAAAAAGTTGTGCAATATCCTAACAAACCTGAAAATCAACGTTGATTTGGCCGGAGTCATTGATTTCTAATTTATTTTCCATTCACAAAATGCTACTGGCGGTCACTGACGTCACAGTTCACCCAGTTTACGCGGGCGTAAAACAAGCGAGCTGTGACGTCAGTGACCGCCAGTTGCATTTTGTGAATGGAAAATAAATTAGAAATCAATGACTCCGGCCAAATCAACATTGATATTCAGGTATGTTAGGATATTACACAACTTTTTCGTTCAAGGTGTTCTATGCCTTTAATATAATATGTTCATATTATATTTAAATGTATCTAGTTGTGTAGTTCATTGCATGCTAAATTGTCACTGTTCTATGTGTGTTATAATTATATTAATTTTATTTTAAGTTATATTCTGACAAGACCAATGCTTATTGTTATAACTATAATTGTTACTATGAACTGCTTGGGTCAATAAAGATTATTATAAATAGATTCAGATGAAATATAATAAATAATTGTTTAGTGATAATTATAGTTGTTTGTAGGATGAAAGAAGCGATACCAAAATAAAAGTATAAAAAATAGTCTACGAGAGAAATTTCAGCACTCCATGTATTGAAAATAAGCAAATTTCTTTAATTTTGAGAGTTAATAAAGGTATGGGGGGGATTTAAATAAATTGATTAATAGATTTTTTTTTTTTTTTTTTTTTTTTTAATGAAAAGAATTTAAAAGGAATTCTGTGCAAATAAAAATTTTATACGCTTTACCTGACGATAATACCTGAATATGTCATAAATAAGTTAGAGGACCATGTGTACCTTTTTTGGCCTAGTAATAAAAACGATTATTATTTTTATTGTTTTATTAAAAAACGTATAGGACAAAATAAATTTTTTAATGAACCTGTTTTAAAAAAATTAGTATTCCAGTTAAAAAAATTCTTTATTGCTGCGTAGTAGATTATACGGTTTAATTAGTGTATTTATACAATTAAATATATTCAATGTGAAAATAAATCTAGAAAGAATTTAGGCACTTTTTGTCCTTGTATTAGGCTATTTTTGAGTTGTCAAATTTTTAATTTATAGTACAGTATGCTACATTTACATAAAATAATAATTTTTCTAGTTTTTTTCTCTAGTTTTTATTATTATTTTTTTAATTATATTAGCTTATAGGTGCCACTTTTTAATTTAAATTTAAAAAAAAAAGAAAAATTCGGCGAACAGATCGATTTTCACGATCACTAATTCTATTTTACTTTTCACTTAATTAAAAAAAATTAAACATTATATAAAAAAAAACTTTAACACATAAAAAAAAAGCTACTAATTTGTAGTTTGATAAATTGACAGTATATTATGTAGGTTATTGCACTCGTCATATTGTGTTATATATACATATATATGATAAGCATTATCAAAAACGTTCCAAGTAGTTTTGCTTATACTGCAGTTTAAATAACATGGAAAAAGGCGAGTACGTATGTATATTTAAAACAAAAATCAACGCATCAATTCTTTCTTTATATAATAATAATATAAAAATTGCAAGTTATAAAACCGTGCAAGAGTAATTAAAATATTTTTACTTAAATCAAAGTCCGTGACATGTTTTTTTTTTTTTATTGTCTTCTACTGCAGTATTATACCTGTATCAAACAAAAACGAACGTAAAGAAAAAAAATTGTTACGTAAAGATAAAAAAATAAACGTGTTTCTTATATGTCGGACACATTTTAAATGTTTTCAGGTCAACTATGCAAGGAATACATATTACATCATTATATATACATAAATAATACATAGATAATTAAATATAAATACTTACTTTGACAACTTGAAAATGATGTTGATATAAAGTTTCAACAATAGTTTGATCTTCTCGCACTGGTTGAGTTACAGAAGAACGAAATCCATCTAATACACCTTTAAATGTAAATTTCTTCATTTTGTATTAATTATATTTATATAATTATTTATTAATATTAAATCAATACAACTCCATTTGAAATTAAAAAAATAATAATACACATATAAATAAAATATTATTCAAAAAATGAAAAAAATATTTAACAAAAAAAACTAAAATTAAGTTTTCATTTTTTTTGTGTGTGTTTTTTATTTTTTTTTGTTATTATTTTATTGTTTTATGCAAAATATTTTAATTTTTTTGCAAGAAATCAGTTTTATGTATGTATAATCACAATTACAGTAGTTCACTTGCCACGACACTATTAAAAAGATGTTTATTATAACGTTAACAATGTTTGTTAAAAATGATTCACAAGTATAATATAGAATCCAGTTTTTTTTTTTGGTATCCTCACTGAGAGCAAGGGGTTAAAAGCACCACTAGCACACACCGCCACACTTTTAGTAGGGCTGGCTGCGGCACTCCAGCTACTCGATCAATAACTGAGCAAAACCCCTCTCTCTCTTTCTAGCTTTCTCTCTCTTTCTCTCTCTCTCTCTCTTCTTTGGTGTTCACTCGGTTCTCCAGTGAGCACCGCCCTCCCTCATCATACAAAATTCTCCAGCTGACTGCCAATTTTTTTTTCTGGTTCTCATGTTTATGAAATACGTAACTGTCAACTACAGATGTCACTACCGTACAGACTTTTACTACGTAGTTCTTTTGAATGTTCACAGATGGCAGTTTAGAATGCGGGAATTTTTTTAAAATTGTATTCTTCATTGACATTTCTCTCTCTTTCTCTCTCTCTCTCTCTCTCTCTCTCTCTCTCTCTCTCTCTCTCTCTCTCTTTCATCTCTCACTTCATTTTTGATATAAATTGTATACTTTTCACATCAATTTTTATTTATCAAAACATTACTCGTCGGGCTTGTACGTTAATTATTTTTATTTTATTTGTTTATAAACTTTTTATTTGCTATATATTTATATTAACATACTTACGGCCATTATTAATTTTTTATCGTATATAAATCAAAGGTGTATTTTTTGCTTGCAGTCATGATGTTGAGATAATTAAGTTATATAGTCTCTTCCCTGCAAGTTTTTCTTATCAGTGTGATATGTGAAAATGATTATCGTACAATTTTGATATCTCCGTGATATATATTTGATATTATGATATATGTCAGACACTATTTGGTACTGCTGGACAGCTGGCTATATTGTATATTATATATGGTGCAGAATATTTATATATAGGTACGCTATTTGTAGAAGTTAATTGAAAGTTTTAAATTTCTATATAAAATTTCATATAAAAATTATATTTTTTTTATGAGACGAAACGAAACGCATTATACATTTAAATATTGACACTAAAATAAATTTTATTGATAAATCAGAAACATTCACGTGGACAAAAATAAACCATATATTAAGTAATAATAATAAGATATGAGGTTTATTTTTTTTTAGCACAATTGATTCAATGTACAGCATAATTTATGATATATATGATAAAAAATGTAAAGTAAAGTATAAATTATGTTTCATTATGTAGCATAATTTTAATATTACGTTCTTTCTAATTTAGTATCGATTATGCTAGAATGATATAAATTTATGTGATAAATGTAATTTATTCTTTCCGATGTGCAGTTTTTTGCCCGTGACTATACTTTTTTGGGGGTTTCCTGGTTTCCTCGAAAACGCGACGCGGTGATTGGCCAGTTGACCGCGCAGCTGTGCGAAAAACCGTCACTGTTGGTTTTGAACAACCAATCAGCAATCGGGTAAAACGGTCTAACCGAGTCTTACTCGCCATGCATGCTCGCCCGGCTTGCCTAGCGTGCGACAGATCGACAGCCAGGCTAGTGCCGCAATGTTATGTGGCGTGATTGAGTTAGACTTTTTTGTATTGTTATGAAGATTTTGTAAGTTTTTAATTGTAAATTTGTGTTATTATCAGTGTTTTATTATCAGGAAAACTTTGTTAAAGGTAAGAATATTTATTGTAGTCGTTTCAAACGATTTTAATCAATGTTAGGCTAAAAGAAACGTGTTTTTTTTTTTTCATATGTAACGGCCGCGCGGTTTTCGAGTGTTTGTGCCATGCAAACGGATACTGCACAACATTTGTCATGTAGTTTGAGACGCGTAAACTAATTACGAGGTAATGCTATGATTTTACATATACATATGTTGTTTTTCTTCAAATTATTATATAAATATACTGCATGTATACATACACACGGAGAGAATTGCCCGAGTTGAAATAACAGAAGTGCGAACCACTCAAGATTTTGAGGTACGTACGTACTTTTGTTATTTCAACTCATAATTCTCTCCGTGTAATTTTTTGGTATATGCCGTATATGTATAAGTAGACAATAAATATCGGTGGAATTTTTTAACAGTACTGCAAAGTATTTTTTCTGCATGTTTTGTATAAACTATGTATGACTTTTTTTTTATATGTAATGATGCCTAGCTATTATTATGTATTTATTTTTTAACACACGGGGGCATATATAAGGAAACTTAGATTTCAGAAAGGTTATACGCACGGGAAAAGCATATATTGCATCACCTTGCATATATTTTTTTTCTTTTTTTTTTCTTTTTTTTTTCTTTTTTTTTTCTTCATAATTTTTTCCATATATTATGTTTTTTTTTATAAGCATGACCATGCCTTTTTGACTTTTAATTAACAGTTTTACTAATTACGAGGTAAAATTATGATTTTACATATATATTTTAATGCTGTTTTTTCTTCATACAGTATATTATATAAATATACCGCATATACACGGAGAGAATTGCCCAAATTGAAATAACAGAAGTGCGAACCACTCAAGATTTTGGAGTTCCGTGCGTTGGTTATTTCAACTCAGTTAATTCTCTCCGCTTAGACAATAATTATATCGGTGGAATTTTTTAACAGTACTGCAGAGTATTTTTTCTGCATTTGTATAAACTAATGTATGACTTTTTTTTTTTAAATGTAATAATGCCTATTATATTATGTATTTATTTAATAACTCAACGGGGGTTAATGTTATGCATATATAAGGAAACTCAGATTTCGGAAAGGTTGCGCACGGGAAAAGCATGTATTGCATGGCCTTGCGTGTATACAGGGGTAGAAGTTGAAAATTTCTCTTGGCGGGACCATAGTATAATTAAAGGAGGATGATATGCGGGGCGAAGCCCCGCCAACGGGGGGTCAAGGGGGGCATAGCCCCCTTGCGGGGGTCAAGGGGGCAGAGCCCCCTGCGGGGGTTAAGGGGGCAGGGCCCCCTTACCGCCGGAGGCACGATTTTTTTAAATATCTATGCAATTTTAACGATTTCTGTTAAAAATAATTAAACAATATTATAAGATCATAGTTTCACTTTTTACCTAATATTATTGCTATATAGCAAAAAATATTTTAAGGTGACTAAGTAAATGTGTGCAATGTTAAAACAAAACTTCATAAAACTTAGTTCGTTTTTTTTTTTATGTATGGGGATAAATAAAAGAGGGTTCCGATTATACTGTTTTCGGTTTTCCACAACTAAAAAAAAATCTATTCTTTACGTCATGATTCTTTTTTTCAAGATTAAAAATCAAATATTTTATTTTAGTTTTATTTTTTACATTTTGCATAATATTAGTGCATTAAAATAAAAAATATGTGACGAACTTACTGAAATTATGTTCTCTTCAAAATTGATGAAAATTTTTAAACGGCAAAGCAGTGGAAATAAATAAAAAAAAATATTGATTTTTTTTTTTTTTTTGCTTTACTATTTAATTCCACCACTTTACTGTTTTAAAGTTGTTAATAATTATTTGAACATAACTTCAGAAAAATCATACTTTTTTATTATTTTTTTTTTTCATGTATTTATTTTTGTCATTAAAAAAATAGCAATGAAGTTCCTGATATTATGTTGGCTTACAAAATTAGAATTTTGTTCATTGATTTATTTATGTCCAATATCCACTACTTCAATGTTTCAAAGTTGTTCATGATATTTTATGTGAACATAGTTTCAGGAAATTAATTATAATTATATTAATTATTATATTTTGTGAAAATTTATGAATAAATAATATCGAAAAATTGTGATGAGTTTTCTGAAATGATTTCTAATGAAAAAAAGCATGAACAACTTTAATGTCTTGTTTATATTGAACTTTTTGTAATTCAAATTGCTAATTACAAAAAGTTCAATATGAACAAGGCAAACCATGAGTGAAGTGGCAAAAATTAATGGGGGGGCTGGGGGCAGTATTTTGCTGATATTTTGTTCCAAAATCTTCACAAGAGTTTTTGTACTTTTATGATAAACTTAAAACATTATCAGATAATTTTTTATTACATTTGATAATTTATTTTTATTTTTTTTAATAAATTTAATTTCTCCTTTTTTTTTTTCTTCTGCATTTGATTTAGTTCAAAATATTTAGCTATTGAATTGCATGCAATGAGACTGTAATATTAGTTAATTAATGTAATACTGAAAAATAAAATTGGGGAAACATGATGCTTTCAGAACCCTTTATAGATTAAATCATTAATAATACACTTTTGTACTAATTAAGGTAAATTTATAGAAGTAAACTAGTCATTTACTTGAATGAAATAGATTTGATTTTTATTATTACTTATTTAGCCCCCTTTTTTTCTTTCCCTTTTCTTGCTTTTTTTTTTTTTTTTTTTTCTTGCTTTTTTTTTCTTGCTTTTTTTTTTTTGCTTTTTTTTTCTTGCTTTTTTTTTTTTTTTTTTTAGTTTAGAACTCTTACCGAAACCTGCCGGGACCAAGTCCCGGCAGAATTTCTTATGCCGGGACTTGGTCCCGGCAGTCCCGCCTAACTTCTACCCCTGCGTATTTATATTTTTTCTTTCTCTTTCTCTTTTCTTTTTTTTTTTTTTTTTTTTTTTTTTTTTTTTTTTTTTTTTTTCTTCATAATTTTTTTTAAGCATTACTTTTCTAAAAATATGCATATATGCATGCCTTATATATTATTTTATTATATTTTTTTATAAGCATCACCATGGCTTTTTTACTTTTAATTAACAGTTTTACTAATAAGTTTTAATTGCACTAACAGTATAATTAAGTGGCAATAATATAACTTATTTATTTTTCATTTATTGTCTCCTCTAAGGAAACTAGTAATAAATCTAGATGTCTTCTGAGGTCCCGAGGTGAGACTTTGAGTGGACATCCTGAAAAAGGTGCCCAAACTTATTTATGTTTCATCCTTTGTTGTGTACAGGGAGTTAAAATATTTAAATGTCTCCTGATTTCCCCAGGTGACACATCAAGCGGACATCATGAACGAGGGCAGGGCCTCCAACTTATTTATGTTATCGCTTGATTGTGTACAGAGTTGAAATATTGAGATATTTCCTGAACTCCACAGGAGAGACATCGAGCGGACATCCTGAACGAGGGGCCCCAAGTAGGCCCTCAACTTATTTATCATTTAATCTATTATTTACAGGGCATTGAAATATTGAGATGTTTCCTGAACTCCCCAGGAGAGACATCGAGCGGACATCCTGAACGAGGGGCCCCAAGTAGGCCCTCAACTTATTTATCATTTAATCTATTATTTACAGGGCATTGAAATATTGAGATGTCTCCTGAAGTCCCCAGGGGAGACATGGACTGGACATCCTGAACGAGGGGCCCCAAGTAGGCCCTTAACTTATTTATCATTTAATCTATTATTTACAGGGCATTGCAATATTGAGATGTCTGCTGAGGTCTTCCGGGGAGACATCGAGTGGACATCCTGAACGAGGGGCCCCAAGTAGGCCCTCAACTTATTTGTCATTTAATCCATTACTTACAGGGCATTAAAATATTGAGATGTCTCCTGAGGTCCCTAGGGGTGACATCGAGCGGACATCCTGAACGAGTGGCCCCAAGTAGGCCCTCAACTTATTTGTCATTTAATCCATTATTTACAGGGCATTGAAATATTGATATGTCTCCTGAGGTCCCCAGGGGAGACATCGAGTGGACATCCTGAACGAGGGGCCCAAAGTAGGCCCTCAACTTATTTATCATTTAATCCATTATTTACAGGGCATTAAAATATTGAGATGTCTCCTGAGGTCCCCAGGGGAGACATCGAGCGGACATCCTGAACGAGGGGGCCCTAAGTGGGGCCCAAATAATTTGTTTGCTAAAAATGAGCCAAAATATTTAGTTGTCCCCTAAGGTCCCCACGAAGGATTTCTGGGAGAGGTCCCCAAATATGGGTCTCGTTCGGGACATCTTTTTAGACGTCTAAAATGACATCTCATATGACATCTCGGGGGATGTCTCGCGTGGACCTTAGGGGATGTCTTAAAAGAAGTCTTTTGGATCTAGCGGGAAGGTATATAAATATACTTTTTTTTTTTTTTGTATAAAAAGGCAAATTTATTATCAACGTAATTTAAAATATCCCCCCCCCCCTCGTTAAATCTAAACTTCCCTACTAAAAGCATCAACCACATTTTGCTTTATCCTCGACTTTATAGTATAAAAACTTAGCAAATGTTTATTATTAAAAAAAAAAAGGAAAAAGAGATACTATATTTCTTTAGGCACTTTGACGTGTTTGAAGTCTTTCTTTTATTTTTATCATACACACACACACACACATATAATATATATATATATATAATTTTATTTATAGTTATTTATATATTTATTTTATCCTATATATATATATATATATATATATATATATATATATATATATATATATATATATATATATATATATATATATATATATAGGATAAAAATAAAAGAAAGACTTCAAACACGTCAAAGTGCCTAAAGAAATATAGTATCTCTTATTCCTTTTTTTTTTTTTTTTTTTTTTTTCGGACTTATAATATGTGGTGCAAAAAAAATATTTAACCAGAATCCAGAATCAAATCGCAAGCTTCTGATTATGGTGCTACATACACGTCACCACCGATAAGAAGCATTGCTCATTTTGATAAAAAAATATTATAAATATAATTAATAATCAAGTAAAATGTTCCAAGGCCATAAATCTTCAAGATTTTAAAGAATCTCGCATTACACATAATATAATCCATTCTCGCACTCTCGCGCAATGTCACAAAGAAATTCTGTTTAAAATAATGCGCACTTTCGCGCACTTATTTTATAATTTCGAAGTTCACTTTTTCATTCTTTAGAAATGGCGGACAACGAAAGTGGTAAGGAAGAAAATTATTGTTTTTATTATATTTAATTAATTATAAACAGTTTTAAAATATTTCATACCCTAATAATAAATCTTAAAAATATATTTAACATAAATAATGTATAAATTTTATCGTGAAACTTATATAAACCTTAAAATAACGGATGTTTTGTTTCGCCTTCTTCCCCCCCAAGCATGCATTTTAATGATTTCTTATTTCTGAATTTAAAATATTGATTTTAAATTATTTTTAATCCAATAAATTTAATTTTTAGATCAGTCTCCGTTATCATCAGAAAATTCTGAATCAAATGATAAAGAGGTAAGAAAAATAAAATAATTTTAAAAAAATCGAACTGTTTATTGAATGTTTGTTGTTTTGAAAATGTCTTTTCAGAGTAAACAAGAGCCGGAAACTGGGATTGCTATCGTCGAAACTAAATCAGAAACACAAAATAAAGACGGGGATAATGTTTTAAAAGGTATGTAAATAATTTTAAATGTATTTATGTGGTTCTGAGAATTTTTACGGTTCATTTGTCATGTACACACATACATACCAGTATGCAAGTGTACAGTAAGCATAATGATAGTGTGCCTTTTTCAATTTAATGTTTATCAATTAATAAATTGCGCAGACTCCATCTTTGAGTAGATAGTTACGTTGTGTAGGTTATCAAGTATGTAATTTTGTAGCTTTTCTTTTAAATATTGTATATGTAGTTGCCATTTCGTGCATATGTAATCCTGCAGCTACATATGTACATACATTTGTATGTAAAGGGTTTTCAAAATTTCGCAAAGAAAAAAAAGTTAACAGCTACATTTCTGATTGGTCTCAAATAAAATTTCACCAAATATGTACATAAATTTAACATAGAAAACTCAAGGTTAGATTTTTCCCATGAGGTTATTATGGAAGCTGGAGTGATCAGATGCTCTCTTTTGGCGCGGAGACAGGAATATGTACCGTCTTATGTTGCCTGAAATTTGTATGTGACTTGTCTTGAGGAGACCAATAAATTTATTTGATTTATTAAAAGTCATTGAAACTTCTAACAATTGCAATACTGTTATGTAAAAATGTTTACTTCACATCTTTTGTGCTCCAGGGGGAAAAAATGTATGTTTTGTTGTTTTAAATTACAGTATATTGTCCTATTTTGAGGGGGGGGGGGTATAAACAAAGTCTAGAACTAGAGATGGTCAATTTTTAACGAAGCTTTTTTCTGGAATTCGAGTAGGAACCGTTAGTTATTTATACAGTCAACCGGGGTGAAATTGAAAGCCAATCACATACCTGCTTTCAAAGTGCTCTGTGTCTAACGAGATAGGGAAAAGTGAAAGCTTGCACATGATTGGAGTTTCGATTTCACCCCGGTTGACTGTTGTAAAAATATTATGCATTTAACAAAAAAGGATAGAGGCAACTAGCACTGGTCTTATCATAGTGAATAGAGCCCCATATTTTGGTGCAAGTCTTGCTAAACTAGCACATATTGAATAGCTTTCAGCACTAAACTCCTTCAGTCCTTATAGACTTTGAGAGCAACCATGAGTAGTTCATCATAGTTTCTGAGTCTGTAAAGACTGGAGGTGACACAGGCACATACCGGTACTCCGTTTTCTCTTGGATTGCATTGCCGAAAGCTATCCAATATGTGTTAGTTTTTTATCTCTGTACTAGCAAGAATTTCATTGAACTACAACTCTCTTCATGATAGGAAAGCTGGTTTTCTCCAGGGGGGGGCTCACTAGCAGCTGTGACGTCACGCGTTCCGGAAAATGCAATGTTAACCTTATGGGCAAAACGATTCATGTGACGTCACAACAGCCTTATGAGCTCCCCCTGGGTTTTCTCTATTCCCCTTTTTGTTTATATATCGTCAACTAACTATTTTTCTTCATTTTGAAAATATAATTATAATTTTGCTTAATAATTTATTACTTCTTGTACCGCAAGGAAATGAAAAACCTGCACAACTATAGACTGAAAAGCATCACTAAAATTGCAGGTTATTCATTTCATTTCGGTACATTAGAGCTTATATTGTTATAGCGCACGGGAAAAGCTAGGAGTCCCCTAATTTAACATTACGAGTATGGGGAGAAACCTTTTTTATGGGGGGGGGGGGGGGGGGGAACTATACTGCACCAATTTCGGAGATATTTAAATAATGAATGCTAGACATACTTTTAGATAAAATAGGATACCGGTATAGATTTTTTTTTTTTGACTGCTTAGTACCTTTATTACTGAGGTACCTATATAGTATTGACTTGAGGTTTGATGTGACAGATGGTTCCTGTGGCAAAGATGATGATACAGACAACAAAGGAGCTTACACGGCAGCTACCAGAGGTTTTCCTCCGTCAAGATTTACATCTAGAGGTAAGTAACATGCCGTATTTGTGGTCATAATTACATTGAAAGTATAGGAGAAATTACATTTTACCTTGTGAACTCAAATATTTTAGCTGTCTTTGTCAACTTCTATGCCATGATTTTTTTTTTTTTTTTTTTTCCAAAAAGACTTGAAATTTATATGAAAACACCGTTACAATCACCACCTTTTTATTAGTGTATTTTAATACTGTACTTACAAATTTCGCACACTGAATGACACATTTTGTATGTTTTGTGTTTAGGTCCAGTATTTGGCAGTAGTTCACACTTTGGGGGCAATCCCTTTGCTGTGAAGTCTACTGTGAACAAGAACGAGGGTTCACATGAGGGAGGCAGTTCACAAAGTTGGCCGGGACTGACACCTAGCAAGCTGGGGGCAGCAGGAGGTAACGTAACTTACAAATATGTAAACAAACATTAGAAATATATAAACAAAGAGTCATCTTTTATAACATAAAGTAATACAAATTTAACCCTAATTCTCTAACTATGGAGCGGCTAGTCCATTCCCTCACAAATTTACGCTTTATGCGCGCATATATTTTGGCCTGGAATTGAATATTTTCTGTGTTGCTTGAGTAAAAATATGACAGCTAAAAACTCATCTTACTCCCTTCCCTTCTTTATGTGTCCCTATCACCCTTTTATCAGTATCTTCACAGTAGAATATGCAGTACAGTTTCAGACAAATGAAAGGTACAGTAACCATTTATACATGTTGCTTTTTTGCGCGCCTCAAATGTTATGTTGAAGCGATAGGTATTGTTTCATCATATTCCCGTGTTTCGTTGTGCGCTCAGGTGTAGAGGACCTTATCAGAGAAGCGACAACCTCATATTTTAGGCAAACCTGCTATACATTTGTTGTGAAAGGCCTGCTAAAAGTACCCAAACTTTTAAGCTAAATTGGCTACCCACAAAATTGGAGCTATCTCATTGGCTCAGAATATTTCGACTGTCATGTTTGGGTACTTTTAGCAGGCCTCTCAAAACAGATGTATTGCGGGTCTGCTTGAAACATGAGGTTGTCGCTTCTCTACTTAGGTGTAGTGTTATCTGTCTGGTCAGCTGCTTTTAGTCAGCAAGCCAAACACCTCGTGCTGCACATGAATATGAGGTAATACTATAGTTGCTACATAAAGTTTGAGATGCACAAAAAAGCAGTAAATTTAAGTGATTACCTTTCATTTGTCTGAAACTGTACAATTACAAGTGCAGTAGCATACAGTGCTGGTCTTACCATAGTGACAAGATAGATGTGTTATTTGGTCTTGCTAGCACACAGATAACAAACAACACATCCTACAGTAGCTGATTTAAATTGTTGTTAACATTGTGATTGTTGTGCCATTGCAGTGAGTTCTCCGTCATCTCGTCTAGTACTGCGCCCCCCACAGCTGAGCAGTCCCTCCACCCCTGGCTCTCAAAGCAGCTCATCCCCTGCAGCAGCAACCCCAAGCAGAAGCTTCCCTCTCAACCCCTCACGTCTAGGCAACCCCCTGGCAAAGTCTGAGGACCTCAACGAGACAGCGGAAGAGGGAGCCTCGAGCTCTAAGCCTGCGTCGGCACCTAATGGACCCAAGTTTGTACCTCTGGGCACCCCTAGCAACGCTTCTAACTCACAAGACAGGTCAGTTCTTTGTGCTACCTACATAAGTTCTTTGTGAGGATAGTTCATTGTGGTAAGGTGCTTGTTGGTTTGTACTATCCTTTCCTTGATTAATTTAAGGTAAAAAACATTGAGGCTGGGATCAATAATAAAGAAAAGGATAACATTACCAGCAACATTACCACAGTTGAAGTTATATGGAGAGGTTAAAGTCTCACATGGTACAATTTTTTGTTATTAAAAAGGTTCTTTCATAACAGAGCTTTCATCATATACGAAAGACATTATCAATCAAAGAAAATATTTACTTGAGCACATCACTGAGCAGTGTCTTGTCTTGTACTGCTGTGTTATGCTCTTGTTGGTTTGTAGTTGGTGAAAAGGGGTGAAAATAGAATTCACAAACCTTCCCTGATTCCATCCCCACCCACATATACCCATTCCACACATATAATCAGCTTGCTAAAGTGAAGTTTATGAACAAGCTTCTGGCATTTAATTTTGCACCAAGTTAGAATATTTTTCTCTCATACAAGTCAATTAACATGTCAATATCCCATTTCCCAAATTTTTAAACCTTTCTACTGGCATGTGTTATTGTATGATACTTTTATCAACTCAAGTTGCTAAGGTGAGATGTTTATTGTTTTGTTTTCAGTTCCAACAGCTCAGCTCTGAGCTCTACGCCAACAGCCAGCTTTGTGTTCGGACAAAACCTTCACGAGAGAGTCGTGGTCAGTACCAATATCTTACCTACGTACCACCAGTTGATACTATCATAGTCATAAGTGGCAGTAAATAATAGAATATCAAATAGTTAAGAAATACTTTAACAAGCTTCTTATGTATCAAGTTTATGAGTCTGTCTCCGTTATTTTTAATGTCTTTTAAAAGTTAAATGAAAACAACTATGGTAATAAAAATTTAAGAACTTTTTTTTTTATTGTGTGTTTGGGAGGGGGGGGGGGACTTTTCCTCGTTTACACCCTGTAGTTAAAACACTCCAGTGCCCCATTTTTCAGAGCAATGCAACCGTTGATAAGTCAAGATAGAAAAAAAAAAAACAAACAAAAAAAAAGAAGTTATTCTTCATTTCCAAAATTTCATTCTCAATATAATGGTCCACTTCTTTAATTGCTTTGATGTCAAAATATAGGATATAATGGACTAGTTGACTAATTTAACTGATGTTTCAGGAATCTTCTCCTAACCATGTTTCTCAAGCACCCTCTACCAGCAAGCAAACAGAAAATGTAAGTAAACTTCAATCTAGCATGTTAAGTAATATGAAGGATGTTATGCTATAATGTCCCATCTTAACTTCACGAGATATTAAGGAAAATTAACCATCACACTTAAGTATGATAATTTGAAAGAAAAGAGCAGAAGCTAGCCTTACCCTGGCCTTACCATAGAGCAAATTGTCCTCCAGTTCAGTGAAAATCTTGCTAGCACATAGATTTAAAAAAAAAAAAGGATAGCTTTTATAATTCTAAAGTACTAATCACATAAATTTGAAGCAAGTTGATGGATAAACAAATTTGAAACAATGTAAACAAATGGAGCTGTTCATATGTAATTTTCAAAAACAATGTGAACGGCTCCATTTGTTTACATGGTTCCAACTTTGTATATTCGTTGACGCGTGTCAAATTTACACGTCATGTAAATAATGCTTAAAACCTAAGTTCATTAAATGGTCTTTAATATCTCAGGATATATAAATATTAAAGATCTTCCAATGTGTACAATAGGGTGACAAAGTTACCTGACCTTGACCTTACAGTGTGTATTGGCATGTATGTGATGTGAGCTATGTTTGCAGGGCACAAGCGAGGCGTGCAGCTCTTCTGCCGCTGCCTCCTCCTCCTCCACACCCACAACCAACGGCACCTCCTCAACCTCACCTCAAATGCTCTTCTCTGCAGGACTGAAGAAAGAGCAGCCGCACGATGCTAGCAACGTAAGTATAACGACTACATCAATACCAGCAAAACATGTGCTCTACCTACTATTTTTTTAACATGACATAATGTTTATACTGCATTCTTATCAATCCAGATAAAATGTTCATATTCTCCAGTGATTGTTATACTGACGAGTTGTTTCGTTGTCGTTGCAGGACTCTGGAGGAGAGACGCCAGCAAAAAGTCTCAGCGAGGCTGCACGAGAGTACGAAGAAAGTCGTGCTGTCAAACGTAAATACGAAGCAGTCGCAGTGATGACGGGAGAAGAGGACGAGACAAACGTATTACAAATCTCGTGCAAACTTTACGCTTACGACACCTCAGGTGGCTCTTGGGCAGAGAGGGGGCGTGGTCAACTAAGACTGAACGATAAAGTGGGTACTGGAGGAAGTACTAATCTCCAGTCTAGATTGATCATGAGGACTCAGGGCAGTCTCAGAGTCATGCTTAATACTAAGGTATGTTAATTAATTAAAGTTAATTAGTATGTTATCTAATAAGGCTAGCCTTGTCTTGTTGCATATCAAAATGATCCTGAAGTTAACACAATAGTGGTTGTATTTATGAACTATGCTAATTAGGATTTTTGTATGTCAAAATGATACTTTTTTCAAAAGAAATTGATTGGTGTAAAAATTAAGACCTTAGGATCATCTTAATTAGGAAAAAAGGCTAACTAGGTACACTTGTCCTAAAAAAATCAGATCACTTGCGTTAAAGTTTCTCCATATAAATACCACTTGGAGAGATGAACGCTGACATCAGATTTATTCAGGACCAGTGTATATCAAACCCATACAATAACTACAATAAGTGACCTAAGGTGATGACCTAAATCTTGGGTATACCAAGTAATATAGCTTGTGAGACATATTGTGTTAATTAACTTTGTGTTTGTGTGTTTAGGTGTGGGCAGGTATGGTGGTAGACAGAGCCAATGCAAAGAGTGTCAGAATCACAGCCATGGATAATGAACAGATTAAAGTCTTCCTAATTCAGGTATGTACGTCAGCTCTCTTACTGGTATCATCTCATTCTTGTACATACAGATCAAATTTCCCTCTTATCAAACACAAGATACCAACTGCATTGGCAGATAGTGACACAATCAAGCACTAGGATTGTTCATAAACCTGTTACTTGTTGTGCAATCCCATGTTTGCAGCAACAAGTGAGTGTCGTTTTTTCATGTTCTTTTTTTTTTTTTTTTTTTTTTTTTTATTTTATTTATTAAACACCAAGGTGTACTTATACATATTTATATACATATTTATATAGGTCTACATTTTTGCATATTGACTTAATGATAGGGTCCGAGATGGACAATGAAGTAAGTGGTACCTAGTACATAGGCCACTACATAATACACATACACATTTATCATTACACTCGTGAAATTCTTTAATTTGACAGATTACATGGTGGAAACCATGCACCGCATAACGGGTAAAAACATGCCTGTCTGTACAGTTTGGGCCTTTCCACCCATTAATATTATTAATATTAAATGCAGGGGTATTATAGAAGGCCAGGCTGATATCTTCAGTTTTACTTAGTCTATCCTTAACACAAAAAAAAAAAAAAAAAAAAAAAAGTTCCAAACATGGTTATTTAATATTTCATGGCACGGAGAAACCAAATTAGATTAAGAAAGGTGCATTGCGTTTGTCTTTTCCAAATGTACATCTTCATTTCTGTAATTTTTTGCTTTGATAGCGGGATTTTTTTTTTTTTTTTTTTTTTTTATCATTGTTATTATTATTTTTTTTTTTTTATTGAGAGTAGGCCTATATGTTTGAGATCCAGCAAAATAAAAAATGACACAAAATACATTTTCTGTAGTTAGCATTATTTAAAGTTACATTGCTTGCTGTTCAGTTTGAGGTCCTTGTGTCTGAACTGACCTGTGCTGTTATATTTGTGTCGCTAACGTTGTCGTTAACTTTGCCAGGCGACAGTGAAAGAAGCAGACAACCTGTACACTGCACTGGAACGTAGAGTGGCAAGCCAGAGAGTGCCCGTCACCTCCGAGGGCAGCAGTTCTCCAGACAGAGAGGTCGGTGTGGAGGAAGCAAGGTCGGGGCTAGAGGCCTCCTCCTTCCCTAGCACAGAGCCCTCCAACAAGAAGGGACGTAGCAGTCTAAGCTCTGACCAGGAGGACGCGCATGACGTAGAGGTCAGTAGAGGTCACTGCACTCCTACGATATTCGTCACAAAGTGTGCTGACATTGACAAACATTGAACATCGTATAGAAGTTTGCAGTTTAAACTTGCTTCTGGTTTGCATGCCTCAAACTATATGTCAATCAATATTTTTTCCTTGTCTATTCACGTTCTCACAATAATTTTACTTTGAAGTTGTCTCTTGCACTCGTGTGAGCTGCATTAGCAAATAAATAATTAATAAAATAAATAGGTAAATATTTATGACTGATTTTATTATTTTAGGAAACCAACAATATATTTTTTTTCTATATTTTATTTCCTTTCAATTGCTAAGCAAAACAAAAAATACATATGGTTTTACAAGGAAGGGAGGTTGAGTTGGGAGACCAATGTGCAGCACGAGGAGTGTTTGGCTTTCTGGCTAAGTGGCTCACATGAGCATGAGAGTATCTTTCCACATATAGTGTAAGGCGCACTTATAAGGATTTTTTTTTTTTAATTAGTCACCTTTTATTTTTGCTTTTATTCTTGCTCTTACACCTATTACCACTATAATAATAGTAATTTATTAACGGCTTTGTACTGGGCAAAATCAGGAATACAACCTCTCAATTTAACCCAACTGTTTTACAATACAGTCAGTTACAATAAATATTGAATCATGTTTGACAGATAATGTAGCCAATTTATTTAAATGGAATTATCTTCTTCTTCTTCTTCTTCTTCTTCTTCTTTTTTTTTTTTTTTTTTTTTTTTGTATAAAATTTTACACTATTCCGCTAACAAGTGAACTTCTTGTTATCTCTTAAACTTGGACAATTCCCTAACTTTTGCAATGATAAACAAGTGAGCCTCTATCATAAACAAAGCTTTCAAGAAAGGTCACCATGACCATTTAACTTCAAGTTATTTGAGTGAGATTTTCAATGGTCTTGCCCGTGATAGTACTTGGTATTTTGTAGTGATTTAAAGTGCCTGTCGTGGCATAGTTAACTTTTGACTGACGGTTGTCATTTTGTTGTTGCAGTTATAACTCCACACGAGACAGCTTCGTCACTACTCAACCCAAGAAAAAAAAAGTAAGAGAGAAAGAGAGAGAGAGAGAGAAATTAAACAAGTGATTTAAATATTATATTTGTTATCATTCCTCAGTAATTGAGCTAAACCAGTGTTCACAGTACACTTCTGGCAGTTTAAAAATGTCTTTTCATCATTGAATTGAGTGTACAGTTGTGTCAATATAAAACATACACCTGTATCGTACTGGTTTTAAATTGAAACTGGTTGTTTTGTATGGAAGTAAGTGTACACTTGAATCTGTAACAAATACCACTTAAAATTTAATTTTAATTCGAGATTATTCATTTTATTTTAAAGTAAGTGTACATTTGTGTCAGTACAAAATTTCCAGTTTTAATTTTTACTTGAAATTGGTCATTTTATATTGAAGTGAGTGTACACTGTATACCTATAGCAATAATAAATATCTTTGCATCAAACTGATTTGATATAAAATTGAGTTATATTTTATTGCTATGGGTGTATATATATATGAAAGTATTAGAAGTTAAATTTTGGTGTAACATAAAATATGAAGACCTTTTTTATCTGCATTGAACGTACATTGTACAGTGAAGGATGTTGAAAAATTGTGGACTCTCTTTAGATTTATTTAATTTTAAAAAAAGGAACTTTTAATTTAATAATAATTATCTCAGCAAATTTCAAACCATTGAAAATCATTGATTGTAACTCAATAAATCAGCAGTGAAAATAAATTGTTGAAAACACAGTTTGAGTACTGGCAACCCAAATATGGGTTAATTAATATAAAACAGTAGAAAGAACTCATGGGAAAGATTCTAAGATAACATTAACCAACAAGATGGGTTAGGGTAACTTTAACGTGATTTATTTTTTACTCGTGCAACTTGTGTGGGTTTTCACAACACTTTTTTTCTTTTTTTGGTACAGTACCATTATTATTATTAATTTAAAGAAAAACCACAGCGGTTAGGATCAATAGAAATAAAGAAAAGGATAGAATTAGCAGCGCTGGCCTTTCTTACCACAGTAGAAGTTCTATGGAGAGGTCGAAGTCTCACGTGGCACAGATTTTTGTTATAAAAAAGTTTCATAACGGAGCTTTCATCATGTGCTAATGACATTATCAATCAAAGAAGAGAGTTACTTGAGCACATCACTGAGAAGTGATGGACAAGCAGTACAAGACAAGACACTGTTCAGTGATGTGCTCAATAATCTCTTGGATTGATAATGTCATTAATAATCGAGGGTGCTCCGCTATAATGTCCTAAGTCCATTTGACCTTGAAAAATATTTTTTGCTGCAAATGACCTGAAATGGATAAATCCAAAATTTGGGGTCGATCCGACGATTTTTTATTTTTCAAGGTCAAGTGGACTTAGGACATTATAGCGGAGCACCCTCGATATGACAAAAGCTCTCAGTTATGAAATGAACTTTTTTAAACTGTAACAAAAAAAAACTGTGCCATGTGAGACCTCGACCTCTCCATAGAACTTATACTGTGGTAAGTAAGGCCAGTGCTGGTAGCCTTTTTCTTTATTGCTATTGATTTTTATGGTACAGTACAGTAACAATAAATTAATTTCTAAAAATTGGTCTACAAAAATGTGGCTGAACAAAAATTTCAGTGCAAAAATCATTATAGATTAGTTGTTTAGAGTAAAATTTATCTGTTGAAAATCTCTTGATGGCTGATAAAAAAAAAAATACAGTATTAAGTTTCTTCATACAACAAATTGAATTTTTACAAAACAAAATTTATACTAGAAAAAAATCAATAAAGTTTTCACGATTTGAAATTTGCTCATCTCAACTAATTTTGTTTATTTTTATTTTTGTCCTAAAATAAATCTGCATAATATTTTTATTGTATATTTTTTAGTTTTCTTTTTAAATAATTTTTCCAAATAGATTTACAGAAATAAATAAATATAAAGAAAAAATACTGCTCTTTAAAAGAGATTAAATATAAGAATATTATTTTTAACTAACAAATTTTAGGTCCTACGATGATATATATAAAAAATATTGAAATTAAATTATAAGAAAAAAGAAAGAAAGAAAATTCATTGCCGTTAAGTATGATAAATTAAAAATGTATTAATATCGTACAGTAGCATAGAGTCCTGTTTTAAAGCTCCTCTCCAGACCTAACAACATGTACAGCTCTGGCCAAAAGTTTGAGAACGATTTGCATAGGCAACCCGCAACCACACTATGTTATGTTTATGAGAAAACGCAGCGGCTGCCGCTGCCCCGTTCTCTATCTTTTGGCTAGAGCTGTACATACACTCCTCTCGAATAAATCTGACCAAAGCGTTAATCTCTCCAAATGGTAAATATATGGGGAAACTTTAACGCAAGCAGTCAGATTTATTAGGGAGGAGTGTACTTTTATTTCAATTAATACAATATGGGACACTCAGTAACATTATCAAATTTTATTATTACCCAATTGTAGCTCTGAAAAAGAGCTCAAAAAATTTGTAAAGTAGGTAAATGCACTATTGCTGATGTCATGACTAGTATCATTGAATAGAAAAAGTGTTGCGGGTTGCATAAAATGAAAATGTTATTATAAATTAAAGGAAAAATAAAACCCTTTGAAATTGAATTGAAATTGCATCATGATTGGGTTCTTGGATAAAATAATTGTGTTTTTAGAAATCCCTTAAAGTGTTTAATGAATAAAAAGGTCATGTTGTCTGGTCTGGAGAGGCGCTTTAAGTTAGCATAGTGAAAAGATGCGTTCTATAGTTTGGTCTTGCTAGCACAGATAAACCTATTGGATGGAGAGCTTTCGGCACAAGACAATGTGTGTGAGCCTTTGTCAGTCCTTACAGACTTAGAGAGACATACTACAAAGTTATCCAATATGTTGTTTATTATCTATGTTCTAGCAACACCAAACTACTATAGGGTGTATGCATTCATGTTAAAGTCAACACTGTGTTGGATCACTCAATAACATGGGCTGCATAGGAAAATTACTAATTACTAAAATTGCTAAGCAATATTTTTGAGAGCATTGATGCTGTTAATACGTTAAATTAGTATCTCAAGTATGTGAGAAAAATAATAATAAATAATAACTGATTTCGCAAAGAAAATAGACAAAAACAAAGTTTGTCTTATGTTGAGCAATGTTATTCATTACTACAGTAAGGCGTCTAAGAGCATTAAATATGACAACATGTGCATACACCCTATAGAGTGTGTAGATGTAAAAGAACAGGAATGTGCTTTGAGGTCATATTGGAGCAATAAATAGCATTGCTCAGCATAGGAAAAAAACATCATTTTTTTTTTACCAAGTTTTATTAATTATTATTCCTGCATACTTAAAATTCAACCTGGTAACAGCATCAATGCTCACAAAAAAAAAAAAAAAAAAAAAAAAAAAAAAAAAAAAAGTGGTGTAACTTTAGACTAGGAGTGTAACTTTGGACCATTTTTTAAATTGCTTTAACTCTGAAACTTTTTCAGTTAATACAATTACCACCAAATTTCTATAAGCTTTGATGCATATTTGGTATTATCTTTCAAACTGAAAGAGTTTCAGAGTTAAAGCAATTTAAAAAATGGTCCAAAGTTACACCCCTGGTCTAAAGTTACACCATGCCACTGGGTGCTAAATATCTTAAAACTTGCCAACTGTGCCATTTTCCCTTACCAGTCCAATGTTATTTAGTGCTCACACATGGCGTTGACTTATATACATGCAACCATCCTATAGAACACCTATCTCTTCACTGCTACTGTACTATATACTACATTTCATCATACCTAACCGCGATGTTTTATTTTTTCTAAATTCCTGCAGTAGGACCTAAGATTTTCAAAACACTGGAGTTGCAAAGAGATATGAGAAGTATGTGCAAGGATCTCTTAACAAGATAGAAGTCCTTGTGCGTAATGTGTATATTAAAAATATTATAAAACTACAAACTAATGTAATACAACATTTGTAATAAAATTAAATTGAATTTCATAACAGAGTCTCATTTTTAATTCCTTGAAGTAGTGAGAAAAATAAACAAACTGTGAGAGGCGATGCAACAATACTAACAAAGTGCTAGCAGACGGCGTTGTCTTACTGTCTTCATTTAGCATGCTTTCTTATGGGGCAATGAAGCAGCAATAATTCGATTAATAAGAAATTTTATAGAATTGTTTGTTATAGTCAGTTCTCAACAACAACAACAAAACGTTCTCCAAGTCAAAAGGTCACTCAGGGACACATTGTTGCATACTATTTTTTTAATTTCATGATCAGAGTTCTATGCACTCTATCAATCGTAGAAATCTGGTGCTTTCTTCAACATTTAATGAATAAAATACGTAATTTATGCTGCATAAATGATGCTAAAATAATTAGAACAATAAATAATTAATATACTCAATTTTTTTTTTATTCATAATGCTTTTTAACATAGTTATTATCCAGTATAGCATAGATTATAGAATGCTGTATTGAACAAACTGTTTTAAAAATGATCTAACATAATCAGAACGTATTAATACGTGGATATTTTTCTTATTTCTCTCCAGCTCCGCCCCTTGCAAGGTATACCACCAGTTGAGCATGCTTGTACGACGGGTCAGTCTAGCTTGCGATCTCGCAGGCGCGAACTATAAGACTAAAAGTTAGTCGTGTCTTATAAATTAAGACGTCAACGTGAAAACTACTTTAGTTTGTTATAAGAATCACGAGTTATGAGGGAGCTAGAGTCAGTACAAGTGAAAGTGATGAAATAGTTATACCTGCTGTAAGTCGTGTTTTAATTACATCAATAATTTAATTATAATTTAGCTCTCTTATATCGAAGTAGAGTATGTATTTTATCATTGAAATAATATAAAAATAATGGACCATTTGCAATGAAATGTTTTTAATTGTTGTAACGTGTAAGTTGGTGTAAGTGAAAATGATTTTTCCATAAGACATTAAGAATTTTTAAAAGTTCGTTTATTGCAAGTTGGTCCAATGTACAACATTTTTTTTTTTTTTTTTTTTTTTTTTTTTTGAGGCAGGTAGATGGAAATAACAGTTTTATTACATTAACTATACGTTGACTTTTTCATTCATATATTTCCAATTTACATATTTTTTATCCGTATTTATACATACACACTAAAAAAATGAAATACTCGTACGTAATATTTATATGCTAGGTCATTTTCAGCAAAATTTGTTCACTACAGCACAATTTATGCTATACTGCATAATAAATATCTTTCATAACATAATTATTATGTTGTGTAGCATAATTATTTATATTGTTCTAATTTAGCAACATTTATGCTATAATGACATAAATTACGTAATTTATTCTTTTCATGCTGATAAAAATAAATCATGGTGTCAATTTAAGACAGTAGGTGACAGACTTGGAGTGGAAATAGTCAAAAGAGCAACTTTATTTTCATAATAATGCTTTCTATGTTATCAGAGAAAACTAATAATATAATTTTTAAATAAAATTGAATGACTTTAAAAAATGCTTTTTGTTCCGTAAATACGTTTAAAATTAATTTTCATTTTGAAAAAGTTTCTTTTTTTATTTAAAAGTTTACGTAAAAGTTTAAATTTTCACATTAACGTGTTATCTTTGAACTGGAATAACTTCAATATTTCATCTTGTTGTCATGTGTTTGACATAACTAAACTTTTAAGTAAAATTTCATCTTTAACTTCATGTTAATTTTTTATTTCGCGACCGTTCAGTTTGTCAGATATCAGCCGCGGTCAACTATACTCCCTTAAGGAATAAAACATCGCGGTTAGGGTCAATAATAAGAAAATAATTTTCAAAGCTAGCTCAGTTTTAGCATCATTTGTTCATTACAACTTAATCTATAATGCTGAACTGTATAATAACAACTATTTAACACAAATATTATGTTATGCAGAAGAAATATTCATTGTTTATAGCATCAGCAGTAATCTATAATAATAAAAATACATCATAAAATACGGAATACATTTTTTCTGTATATTTATAATAATTGAAATTAAAACAAAATTTGCTATTATGTATTATATTTCGGGACCATTTTTAAGTAGTTTTTTAGAAAACTAATGCTGATATACAGTAGGACCAACAAATTTAAATAACGCATACTATAGATACACTTTTATATATTTTAAGCTTGTTTAAAAAAAAGTATTAAAAGCAACCAAATTTTTCCTTTTTTTTTTTTTTTCCTGCTTCCAAAGTTAAATGTATAGTTCTGCCTAAAGGACCCCTATCCTATAGCAATAGTATATATTTACTCAAGATGATGTAGTGGCTAAAAGGTTACTAAATGTGTAAAATGCCAAATTTTGTTAATTATACTTTCTCGTTCGTGTATAAAATGCAGTTTGTCAGTAAAAGGTCAGTTGTTTACTTTAGAGTGCCGTGTGCTTATAGGTGACAAAATATCTCTCAACGAGATGCAACGTGAAGAAGAAGCGATAGAAGAAATGACAACAAAGGTAAGAAAAAGTTTTCCACTATATTTCACTTTTTTTTTTTTTTTTTTTATAAAATAAAAATATATTCTATACGGCCAAAAATAAATACGTAATAATTAAAAAATACAAGTAAAAATTAATACTAGAATACACAATTCTATAAATCACAGCAGGTAAACATTGGCCTGGCACAGGTATTGATATACTACAACAATACCTAATGCAGGTAAAACATACTACAATAAAGTTATGTCTCACCTAGATTAGATGACATTTTACCTGCATTAGGTGACACTGTATATCAATACCTGGTCCAGGATAATATTTACCTGTTGAAAGATACAGTATATACATGTACCATGTCATTAGTAGTATTTTCTTCTTTTTTTTTTTTTCCTGTGAGTCCATTTTCAGCTAAAATATGTTTATTATATAAGATAACATAGCTTAATATGCTAAAAGATAAGTAAATAGAACTCTCTTCTGTGTGTTACCTCTACGCCTACTCTAACTTGTAAGTGACTATAGCGCGCTCTAATTGATTTCTTAACTATATGTAATAAATTGTATTAAATTAAAAAATAAAAACTAGATTTATAGCGTATGCAATTGATAGTTTTCCTATACTGATAAAAAAATATATATGCTGCGCTATAAATTACGGTGAAAATTTTTATATGTAAGATTAGACGATACGGGATGATTAACTGTGTTTTACAGCAAAGGTGCTTTGCACCGCTAAGCAAATAACACTCCCCTAGTTCACTGCAACATAGTAAAGCAGTAGACGTCTCACAATAACAAAATATTATAAAAAAATATAATATATATAAATATCATAAAAAATTAAATTTTATTGGCACATAGAAATTATGTATTTAATGCAGTTTTGCGTCACCTGAAGTCTCCATCTGATCGCATGGTATGGCTATAAGCTTTGTTTGTACTGAAAATTGTAAATAGATTCACTGAAAGATCAAAAAAATACTTATTGTCTAAATTATGGAATCAAATTCCATCCAATTTAAAGAATTTTAATAATAAAAATAATATGAAAACAAATTATAAAAAAATATTTTGTTAAAAAATTATAAGTACTGTGACTTACTTTTGTTTATTTTGGTAATGTCAGATAATAATACTCGTTTTACTTTTTTCTTTATGTCTTTATTTCATTAATATTAGAGACAAATAATAAATATTGTAAGGTATATGTAAAAAATATATAATAGTAATCATAAATTGAACCGACCGATAAGGCTTTGCCTTGGTAGGATTATTGTAATGTGTTTAAAAAAAACTAAAAAAAAAAAAAAAAAAAAAAAAAAAAAAAAAAAAAAAAAACTAATAGAAATCAATTTTTTTATGACACGAGGCAATATGTGTATAATATAAATAATATATTATCGCGGTCCTGTGTACAATGAATAACGATTGTGTAAATATATTTTACAATTTAAATTTGAGCACGTTTTTCTCATAAGAATATCATTCGAGAGAATAACATTGAACATTTAATGAAGTTTTGAATGATAAAATATGTTATCACTTAATTATCATATTTGTGAACGGCATACGTACAAAAATAATACGTAATAATTATGCTAGCTCAATACAGTAACATTTATGTATATAACATCATAATGCATGCAATATTTTTGTCCAGTGATTTTACTACATAGCATAATAGTTAAGATGTTCAGCATAATTACTTATATGATATGTTATTATAAAATAGCAACATTTGTGCTCTATAATATAGCAAGTGTTCAATGTAGTGATTTTATGGCATAAATATATAATTCAGATGTTCAGCATATTATGTTATAATAAAATAGCAACATTTTGGCTCTATAATATAGAAAATTGTTCAATATTATAGAAAAAATTACGTTATTTATTTTATACGTGCAGAATTTATAAAATTTAATTTTTCCGTGTTTTTAGAATTTTTTATTATTTTTTTATTTTTGTTTTGTAACAAAAAAAATACGTTTGCATTATTATTATTTCTAATCTTTCTCACACTCTGATTTTTAAGACAATCTATATTTAGAGTTATATTGGCGGCTAAACTAAAAGGTGTTACCAAAATAAAATTTAATTTCCTACAAAAAATCCTATAATCCAAGTTTTACTGACTTTGCAATCAAATTTAATTGTCCAGTTAATTTGGTCGTCGTGTGACAAACACAAATATTTAATTTTGATATTTGGTTCTAATTGATTTGAAAACATTTGAAGACGACGAGAAATATGTGGAAGTTCTTGTAGAGTAGGCAAACTGCCAACTTTTTAACCACACGCAAAGTTGTTTAGTTAACTAACTTCTAGTCTTACTACACTAGAAACTCCATCTACGAGTTTACTTTGGGAACTAAAAGAAAAACTTCGAAAAAAGGACCAGGAAAAAATTTTAGTCGATTTTTTTTTTTTTTTTTTTTTTTTTTTCAGATACAAAATATTGTGCATTTTTTGTAAGGTCTCAATTTTTGTTGATAAGAAAAATTGATTTTAATGTAAATATTTTTGTCTTTCACTTTGAAGACAGTATTTAAAATATTTTGGCCGAGTGGTGAAAGCAGCTGACTTGTAATTGTGTACTCCTCACCTAGCACAGGTTCGAGCCACTGCTGGGTGCGTACGACAAGTGTGAGAGAGAGCACAACACGTTGCACGAGCCGTGTTTATTTCTATTGTACGCCATTGTATTATATTGTATTTATTTCTCGTACACTTCTGTATAAGACAATGTCTTGACGGCACTAAGATATAGGTTTTATTTACTAAAAAAAAAAGTCTATTTTAATAGTGTCTAACAAATTAGGATATATATCCTTTTACTAAGGTAAAATTTATACAGAAATAGGAGAAGGCTAAAATGTAGAATATATTTTAAATATATGAAATTTTTATTGATACAATAAATCACAATTTGCTAATTTACACAAAATTCTACATCCTGTGGAATTATCAACTACTGTACTTAATATAGAGAATAGTTACGTAGAAGAAAGGAAAAATAATTTAATATAAAATTAAGGACACATAATTTATTAGAGAATTAGAGATAAATATTTAAATAAATTGAAAATATTTAAATAAATAATCTGAAAAAAAATCTCAAGTGAAATTAAAATATATATTTTTATTTCATTTATTTATTTACTTAAAGTTTTTTTTTTTTAATTTTTAGTAGTTTATTTCTTTATCCTACTCTAAATTCATTCATTCATTCATTCATTCATTCATTCATTCATTCATTCATTCATTCATTCATTCATTCATTCATTCATTCATTCATTCATTCATTCATTCATTCATTCATTCATTCATTCATTCATTCATTCATTCATTCATTCATTCATTCATTCATTCATTCATTCATTCATTCATTCATTCATTCATTCATTCATTCATTCATTCATTCATTCATTCATTCATTCATTCATTGATCCGTTTTTATTTTATTTATTTACGTATTTAACTATTTATTCATATTTTTATTTATTTATTTACTTATACGTATAATACTCAGAGCAGTATTCTCGACCGTTGCTCAATCGGTAGTTCTACTCTACAACTCCGCTGAAAGTTGTGACGCGACTTAAGAAAATAGAAGCTGTTTTGCGAGTGGGCTCTGCTCATCACAGGCAGATCTGAGGTGGCTTCAGTAGTTCTGTAACTAGAACACGCTTAACATTGGTGCATGCATACTTAGCTAATGTAACACTCGACAATTACAGCTAATGCAGTATCAAAACACGTTACAGTAAATCTCAAAGTCTACAATCACCAAAAACTAGAACAAATCAAATACTTTCTAAAGTGCGTGTGAAAAATATGAATGAAAAATTGGGAAATTGCAGTGATAAGTTTTTGCTATTTTTAACGTAAATAAGACATTTTTACAGTATATAAAAAAAAGAGTATCAATTCTATCAAGTTTTTAGCAGTGTTTTTCTTTACTATATAGTAAAAGTGGAATTTGTGTGTGTGTTTTTGTAGCCATATTATGCAATTTGAAATGTGAAATACAGTTTTAAATGAATTTTATAGGAAATATGCGTTACATAAAGATTAAATTTGAGTTGGTATAATGAGTTACAATAATTATAAATAAAACACATATAACTATTTTTATGATATATGGCTTCTGAAATAAGAAATTACAATTTCATAGATGATGTTGGGATTTTGTGTTATTAAAATTCAGTGATTTAGTTCGAAATATTATGCAACTTAAAAGTGAAGTGCTTTAAGAATTTGGTGTGGAAATATAAGAAAAAGTAGTATACTTATTTAAAAATTTGATCGTTATTTTGAATTCTATAAACAATTGGATACATTTGAATTATATTATTTATATTTTTAATCTGTGATTTTGATTTAAGTTATATACAAGTTCAATAATATCTGAACTATTTTTGTGATTTGAAATTAATAAATTTACAAAAATTACTTTTTTTGTACATCAAAAACATTATTAAAACACAAGTTTCTCGCAATTCAATTTCATTAGATTTATTGCAATTTCAAATATTTCCTATTTTCAAAACTTAAATATATATATTTAAATAAATTGAACTAAAATACTCAAAAAACAAAAATAATAACATCTGTGCAACAATTTTGAAAAGAAATTTCCAAACAAAAATATCGAACAATTATTCTAATTAAAGTTTAATTTTCTAATTGTTTAATTTGTCTGAATTGACAAAAAAGGGGATTTTCAACTGTACAATAAATATCCTTTTAAAATAATTTTTGTTTTTACAAATAAAAATTAAACAATAATAAGTTAAGCTTACTTATCAATTGAAAGTGCCTAAAAAAAGTGATAAATAAAAACTACTAAGAAGCTATTATTTAAAAAAATATATACTTCAAAAGAAATTATTTTTGAAGTAATCAAATGTGTAACGATTTTTGAATGACATCAAAAGTAATTTCGCAAGTAAATTTTGTATGTGAATAAATATTTCATTGGTATCGCTGTGTTATTGATCCTTAATGGTTCACAAAACTAAGTTCAATATATATTGAGATACAGTGAAAGTCTAAAATACAAACTCTGTATACATATATTATTTCCTTCAAAACGACCTCTTATAAATTCAATTCTTTATTTTCTTTCATACTAAAAACATAATAAAACAAAAGATATCTGTTATAAGGTTAATGTTGAGGTCTCGTTCTGGTGCTCTTATTGAGTCCTGTGTTTCACATATTCAAGTTAATATTGAAGTGCAGTGAAAGTTTACAAATTCTCTAAAATACTTACTATACTACCAACTCATATTGTTAATTGATATTTCTCTGGTCTCGTATTGTCATTGATGCTCTTATTGAGACCTATGGTTTCACATAGTCAAGTTACAGTGAAAAGTGTAAAAGTCCATCAGTATTTCCTTTATTAGAATCTCGTATGTTGATTGATTCTTATTGTGAAGTCTCGAGTCCTATTTTTCACATTATCAAATTCAATCCATAAGAAATCCATACCTATCTAGGCACAGTGAAAGTGTATGTATTTCTTATATATATAATACGACGAGATCGTATGTTGCTTGATTTTTATTGTGAGGTTTCAAGTCCTATGGTTCACATTCTCAAGTTAAATCCATAATAAATCCATACCTATATCTAGACACAGTGAAAGTGTTCATATATATAGTACTCCAAGCTCGCATGTTGCTTGATTGTGGTGTTGCATCCTGATGGTAGTCGTGTTAGAGACACCGCACGTTCTCTGCACGGTCCACAAGATGATGTTCACTGGTGCTCATAGTAAGAAGAGGTCCAGCAGTAATACGGCGGGGGCTAATACAAGAAGACAGCAGTTTTTACTGCAACAACAACAACCGTATGAGAGACTAAGGGCTAACACTTACTATGAGGTCAGTACAAGCTTTTTTTTTTAACTTGACCAAAGTGAGGGTTTTATTGCATATTTTGAAACATGACGTTATTCTGAATCGATTGATCTGCGATTTGTTAATTTGTTGTTGATTTGTTGTTTAATTTGTTTTATACTGTCCATATATTTATATACAGTATGTTTCTTCGTTACAATCATAAACACAAGTAAATTGTAATAGCTTAGGTAATGGACCACTTGAAATAATAAAATGTTCTTATTTGTTTTGCTACGTTTAAGTAAAAATGATTTTTGCTTAAGAAAAGCATTAAGAATATTTCAAATAATTTTAAAAAGTTCATTCATTGTAAGTGGTCCAATGCTTCGATCAAACTGACACAGTAGAGTCATATATTTACAAACATAATACACATGTACACTCATGGACGCCATAATGTTAATATCAAAGACTATGCTGCTTTTTAAAGCGAAGGGTAGAAAATACATTATCAGTTAAGAGCAGGGGTTGCCAAATACTCTAAAAATCATGATTGAATTCTCTAGAAAGCTGCATTGTCTTTAATGCTAACTTTATGAAGTCTATAAGTGTACCACCACCAAGACAGTGCAAATGATCAAATTGCAATAAAGTAAGTTAAATACAAACTCGTGTTTAATCTGCGTCATCGTTTATAAATTACTCAATTCATTAATATTAATTATTGAATAACAAGATTTTATATTATAATGTTAAGATTTGTTTAAAGATAATAGAAAATATGCTGAAAATTCAAGATTTATAATAAACCTTGCTGGAAATTATTAAATATGAGAAATTAGCAGATTTTTTTTTTAATTTGATTTTTTACTGTAAATTTGTAATTATGAATAATTTATAATTTTAGAGTTAATTTAGTTATTAAATAAAAAAAAACTAACAAGATGAATGTGTAACATGGTTGTAGGTGTATACAGTATAGTGGTACTGTAAACTACCCGTGTCTAATAAATAAATTAGCTTTTAAAATATTTAGATTTGTGTATACTAACCAACAAATTTACTTACATAATAATAGTAATAAAATTTATTGTTGTAGAGAGAAATAAATACATAATATGAATTATTTTAGCTTATCTTCAGCACAATTTGTTCAGTTCAACATAATCTATATATTATAATGCTATACTTCATAATACTGTTACAAAGCATAAATATCACACGGAAAAAAATTACTAGTAATGGCAGGTACATGAATACTGTATTTTGCAATAGGTATACTTTCATTTGGAACAGGTAGTTATAAAACTACAATACCACTTAATCTAAATGAGTCACACCTTTATTATTGCACAGTGCACCTGCATTAGGTATTATTGTAGTATAATAATACCTGTGTTCTAGGTTATATGTCTACCTATTACATTTTTAGTAATAATTTTAATAATGTTGCACAGCGTATTTATTTATAATTTTCTGATTTAGTATCATTTATTCTATAATGACATTTGACGCCTCAGCGTCAAAAGCGAGCATCTGTACTTTCCAGTTTTGCGACAAAACGACTGTCTTCACTTTCCTCCTACGAGCATCTGCAATGTTAAAGCCATAGACCACATAAAACAACATATGCTTTTTAATGAATAAACACGAAATGATATCTTCAAAACTGTTGACAATTTTTACCAGAATGTTAATTTATCCCCACGAGAGAGCGTGAAAATACTGTAAAGTATCGAATTTGCGTGAATATTCATGTTTATGACGTCAGAAACATGCAAAAATTAGCATGAAAATGCTGTGTGGGTTGCATAAATTGAATATTCTTATCACTGCTACGGAGCTACAGTTGGAATTTGAGACAAACTAAAGTTATTTATGTAAGTCCCATCAAGTGTTTTGTGAAATAAATGCTTAAGTTTTTCTCTGGTCTATTACTTTAAGTTTATGGCTCCTAGTCGAGGTACAGTGTAGATATAGTATTTTTTTTTTCGCAAAACTTGAAAGTGTAGATGCTCTTTTTTGACACGGTAGCATCGATATATGCAGCAAAATGAGGAAGGAAAAAAAAAAGCATTTTTTAATTTTTTTTTTTTTTATTTCAGATTCTATAAGACGAAATTATTTTGAATCGATACATATGTGAATTTATAAATTTTAAGTTCATTAAGTATTTGTTAATAATTTTTTGAAGTCGCGCAATGATGTCATGGTCAGTAACTTTTTCGTGCGTTTACAAGTATAAGATAACGAACGTGACGAATTAAAAAAAAAAAAAAAAAATTAAAATTTACTTCACGAACTAAATTATTATTATTATTATTATTATTTTGTTGGTATTCCTCATTTACGTAATTTATATTTCCGTGTAGGTACAAACAGCAATCATTATGAAAAGTAGTGCTTTATAATATAGTTGTTTATAAATTGATCGAGAATCGTCTACATTCATTTAAAAATATTACACTTTTTCAAAAACAAAATCTTCGTATATTTGATGACAAAATTATTATTTTTTGCAGCTTGAAGCTACTCCGAGTTCTAGCCGCTTTATGGTAGGCTTTTATTAATTTGCAAATTAACGGATTTTTTTGTTAAAAAAATTAATCGAACGTGTTTGAAATAATACTGATTTAAAGGAGTGTTCACGCAATGAAAGAGTTTTATTTTTGAAATAAATTTAATTGCATGGAAATTTAATAGTTTTATAAAGTTTTGGTTTGTATTTTGAATTACTGAATATATTACTATAGTGTGAAGTGGGCTTTAAGGTGTAAATATTTTAAAATAATAATGATATGTTCGTAAACCCTATTTTTTGTGCCCCAAACCACACAAAAATGACGATCACCTAATGCTTTTTAAATGGCATTGCGCATTTTTTTTTTTTTTTGAGCAAGGGAACAGGGTTTACGAACACTGTGTGTGCTAACTAATTCTTTAAAGCGTGTTCAAATTGTTTTTTTTTTAATATGAACGTAATAGCTCAATGCAGCAACATGTATACATGATAACATAATTTATGCTGTGTACTGTATAGTACTGTACAATACATGATTATACTGCATGTATCATAAGTTGCTCATCACCCGTTGGGTTACATTTACTTTATTTTTGTCTTTTTTTAATATATATATATATATAATGTACTTTCTCATTTTAAACCCATAATAAAGAACTATTATCATAATTTCAAAATTACAACATGTATGTACAGTATGCGTGCTTTATAATATAGAAATTATTCAATGAAGCATAAATAGAAGACTTGCAGTAGTGAGGTTTAGTGATAAAATAAACAAACTGACAGCTCAACAATACTAATAAAGTGCTAGCAGACCACTTTGTGTTCCTGTCTACATTAAACATGCTTTCTTATGGGGTAATAAAGCAGCTTTAACTCAAGTAACAAGTATTTCTTAGAGTTAAAATTTGTATTGCTGAGTCTCAAAGCTTTTATTTTCCTGACATTCAAGTCTATGGGTGAAAAAAAACAATTTTTAACCAAACTATAATTGAAAATCCAGCAAGCTATAGTAAAAATTTCAAATTTGAGAAATAATTTTAACTCCAGTGCCCATGTCCTATAAGAAAGCATGTTAAATTGGAGACAGAAACACAAAGAGCTAGCACTTTGTTAGTATTTTTGAGCTGTGATTTTGTTTATTTTCTCACTAAACTTACTTTTGCAAGTATTCTAGACTAGTTCATTTATTTTTTACCTACTGTATATCAAATTTATATAAATTTATCTACGTTTTCTCGTATATTACAAATCCAAGTTTTCAAATGGAAAAAAAAGGAGCAGAAATTACAGCAAACAAACTGAGAATATATTTGACAACAAAAATTCATTTTATAGTTCTGAAATGAAGCCAGAAATATTACATTTTATTTCATATTTTCTTATGTTTAATGTTCGCTCTCTGAATCACCCTGTTGCATGTTAACTCAAGTTCAGTAGATATTTCACAACCAGAGGTAAAAGTGCAATTCTTTGGTGGTGACTCCATGCTTTACTTTTATAACCTGCCTCGCTTTGATTGCACGCTCCACAAAATATTAAGAAATATACAAGAGTTTCATAAGATTTAACATTTTATGGCATTCCATGTCAATCATAGAGGAGAACAAACAAACTACAAAGGAAAACAACATTCAACGATAATAAGGGTGACGTCATATTTAATGCACTTGAAGGCCATACTGGAGTATAGAATAACGGTCCTCAGCATAGGACAAACTTCGTTTTTGGCTATATTCTTTGGGAAATTGAATAATTTTTCGTTATTCTTATTTTTCTTACATGCTTAAGATACTAATTTAAACTAGTATAACAGCATCAAATAATGCTTTGTATTTTAAACCTGCCAAAATGAGTTATATATTCCTATGCAGCCTATGTTATTGAATGATCCAACAAGGCGTCGACGTTAATGTGAATGTTAATATGTATGTATACAGACGGGTACAGACCCTATTACTAATAGCAGTCTTGGGTTCGATTATCGTGTTTACGATAACGATATTTGGTTATCGATTCGTTATATATAAACAGTTTTATAAAAGCTATCGTTATAGATTAACACAAATTATAGAGACACTTTTTGCTCAAAAACTAAGAAAAAATACATTCAAAAGTAAGGAAAGTGCACAAAAAATACAAACAAAAATCTGAATGAGTCTATAGTTATTATTGTAGATAGTACAGTGTACAGTCTTGAAGCAAGATTTGAAATATTTCAATTAAATTAAAACATTATGCCATGATTTATAGTTATAAAAAACTATCGCTATTGGTGTAGTATCGTTACTGTTGACGATATTTTAAAAATAACGATATCGTTGTCGTGTGAGGCTGGCATATAGTATCGTTATCAATGTAGAAGATTTGGGTATCAAACCCAAAACTGGACTAAAAGTGGTGATAAAAAAATTAAAGAAAACAAGTGTTCAATGCAGTCATAAATAAATTGTAAGGTATTTCTATAGTTAGGTAATCCAAAGCAGTAAAATGTACTTTCAGTGAATTACGTTTATTGATTGTTTATTGATGCCTGTGTTTTATAAGAGCTAATTTCAATCTATAGTTTACGGTCCTCGTGTAAACGAATAGTGGACTTTGGTCGCATTTAAGTGGTATTGTAACAAACGTTATTTAGCACTTAGTTCGCATTTTAGTTTGCATACTCTATAATTTGAGATAATCAAATTTAAATGAGAGATAATGTAAACGCATTTATTAGCACTTTTTTTTTTAAATTTATTGCTTGATTGATAAAAAAAATAGGCAACACACACTTCGAAATCAAATATTATCTTTTATCGCCAATTTTTTTAAATTGAAATTTTTTATATTGAATTTTTTTCATTACTTGGATAAACAATTAAAATCAATTATGAATTAAGTATGAAATAATCAATATAGAATTTAGAAAATAAATATTAAAATATACTCAAATTGACTTGTTAGTGATTGTTGCCCCAGCTGTTTCCTGTCTAGTGTGCGGTCCTTATCTTTGGATTACCGGATATATCAAAACACCTTAAGAAATTATTACACTATTTAATTCCAAATAGTCTGAAATGCTATAAAATATTTTTCTTTATACACACGGAAAAGAATTTTAAAAAAAAAATTATTAAAAAAAAAAAAATAACTCTTTAGTACAAACCAATAACTTGGTTGACAAAAGTTTAAACAGTATTACTTGTTAATATAAACGTAATTTCTTCAGCGGTAAATAGTTAGCTCTTTAGATCTTAAAAAAAAAAACATGTATATAAATATCTAACAAATTCATTATAAAAAAGGTCTAAATAATAGCTCTTTAGATAATTTCGTGCACGAAAAGAATAAATTACGTAATTGCTGTATTTATATCATTAGAGCATAATTTTTACTAAATTAAAACAGCATAAATAACTATCACTCATAACATAAATATGTATGCTACGTAAAATACATATTACGCATTATATAGCATGAATTCTGTTACAATAAACAAATGTTTCTGAAAAAGAGAGCATAATTACTATGTGTTTATTTTTGTCCATGTAAAAAATATTTCATACCTGCATTTTTTAATGAATTGTTTTAAACTTCCCTATTTGAGGAGAATTGGCCTGTTTTCCATACCAAAAAAAAAATCTGTTTTAATGGAGGTTATCGTTTTAAAATATTCATAATTTTTTTGTGGCTTAAAAAACGCAAAAGTATGCCTAGTATTTCTCATTTAAATTTCTCCGAAATCGGCGCAGTAGTTTTCTCAAAAATCGCAAAAAAGAAAAGTGTGTTTTTCCCCATTAGCGTAATGTTAAATTAGAGGACCCTTAGCTTTCCCCGCGTCTCCTCGCGCGCAAAACCGATAACCTCCATTGAAATTTGTTCAAAAACTCCTTACAAATACGTATGTGTGCTTAATAGAAAATGTCAAGGTAATTACTATATAGAAATTTAAATTGCACATACTGGAAACCCTATTACATATATAATGAGCTATTAAAATATTGTTTACTAAACATATTTCCATGGTTATAAAAGCAATGCAAAGATGTATGATGTCACATTATAAGAATGTCAGTACATGTATGTGTATGTCAACTATTTTACTTCATTACTCATTCACATTCAAATAAACTTTCCTGGTTAGCAAAAGTCACGTGATCGTGTTCACATTCCACGACATTTTGTCGCCATTCATGACTTCATTCATTTTGTCAGCGTAATTAACAATCTCTACATTACTCATGTCAATATATCTTAATGATATAACATTATATATTACACTGGGGTTCATATAATTTGTCAATCAAAGGATTTTAATCATTTGTACTTGAGGAACCAATAGGAGCTGTTGCATAACAACCCGGAAAAAAAATACTACTTATGGCAAGTACTGTATGTTTTATAAGAAATGGGACACAAAGGATTTTACGTATTTTTACCGCACCAATATGAGTTGATGAATAACAATAAGAGAGATATTCACCGCTGCACTTCTCCGCCTTTTACTTGACTTTTATCAAAACAAACCAAAATATGCTCACCCACCTTCTCTCTTGTTTACAAGATATGTTTACTTATCGCTTGGATGACTCGTTTCCTGACCAATTGGATCATCAAAATGATAAAAGTCAAGTAAAGGTGGAGAAGTGCAACAGTGAACACCTCTCTCATTGTTATTCATCGACTTGTATTGGTGCGGTAAAAATACGTAAAATCCTTTGTGTCCCATTTCTAAAAAAACATACAGTACATGAATACTACATTTTGCAATAGATACTACATTAGCTTAGAACAGGTATTATTATACTACGTAATACAGGTAAAATATGCCACAATAAAGTTATTTCTCACTTGGATTAGGTGATATAGTAGTTTATATCTACCTGTTCCATGGATACCTGTTCCAAATTAGTATGTAGTAGCGATTGCAAAATACAGGATTTATGTAACTGCCATAAGTAGTAATTTTTATCCGTGTAACAATGAGAGAGGTGTTTATTGCTGCACTTCTCCGTCCTTTACTATCAAATTACATCAAAAAGTGATCGCCCAAACCCACCCACAATTCCATCTTCCTCTCAATTTGTATTTTACTCATCGCCTCGCATTCAGTAAAACACAGACAAATGCAGCTGTTCATACCTATACCCAGCTAACTCTAGTTCTTAATAATAAATAAATAAATAAGCGTCTTTATTAAAAAAAATGCATAGATAGAAAAAAAAATACAACATTTTGAAAAGGCGAGGTTTAAGCCTGACAATATGTCTGGCCCACTCTTACACCTAACCCCAACAGAAAACATTCATGAAAATTTTTGATTGCATACAAAAGTATAATAAGAGGGAAGTAGTAATAATACTACGTAGCAAGAGAGAAAATAAAAATAGTTACAAATATCTTTAAAAATAATAATTGTATATCACAATTGTGAATAAAAAAATAAATAAAAAAATAATGTTAAACTGTTAAACATCAACGTTCAACGTACATGCAGTCTACTGTTACCAAGGTTTCTTTAGGCTTTCATATCAAATACTGAGCCATACCGAGCTGGTATGGCCGAGTGGTGAAGGCAGCTGACTTGCAACTCTGTACTCCTCACCGAGTATAGGTTCTAGCCACCGCTGGGTGCGTACGTGAAGTGTGAGAGCACAACACGTTGCACGATGCATGTTTACATGCATTCCATGAAGACGCACAGTATTCGGGAGGTGCATGATTGATGTGATTGCACTGTTCAGCCTGCCTAGACGTTTCCACGGTTTCTCTAGGCTGTCATGGTGAATACCGGGCTGTGTACTTAGGCCGTGGCCGGCCCGTGTGTGCTTTTCCATTAATTGGAAAGTCCTTACCTATCGATAAGACAATGTCTTGACTGGTACTGGGATTGGTGTATGGCAAGAAAAAAAAAAAAAAAAAAAAAAAAAAAAACGGACATGCTAAAAGTGTAGCACAAGAACACAATATAGAAGCTATTTAATGTTTAATAATATTTATGCTACATAAATTAAGTCAAAATTTACTTTAAGTGTAGCGTATAAAATTAATAGAAGTGACTATAACAATAAAGCAAATAACTGAATATAAAATAAAGAGAAAAAATGTTCTGTGTTATATAATGTAATTATCTCCACAAATATGGCGGATATTTTTGTTGTAATAAGTAAAAAAAAATATCGAAATAGCAACTTAAAATGAAGTGTGAAGAGACTTATTTTGTTATTTCTAAATATAACCAAGCAATAACTAAAATTAGTAAAGTGAGTTTTTTAGCTTTGTTGTTCTAATTATAGAGTTTGAAGATAGACATCAGCTCTGATGTGGCCTGTCGAACCTTGTTTTGTTTGCTCTCTCTCTCTCTCTCTCTCTCTCTCTCTCTCTCTCTCTCTCTCTCTCTCTCTCTCTCTCTCTCTCTCTCTCTCTCACACACACACAAACAAGACGCAGTATCTTTATTAATTACTAAATACACAACTCAAAATGTAGCAGTCGGATAATATATAGCATAAATATAAATAAATATATGAATAAGTAAGTAAGTAAGTAAATAAGTAAGTAAGTAAGTAAGTAAGTAAGTAAGTAAGTAAGTAAGTAAGTAAGTAAGTAAGTAAGTAAGTAAGTAAGTAAGTAAGTAAGTAAGTAAGTAAGTAAGTAAGTAAGTAAGTAAGTAAGTAAGTAAGTAATTTAGTTAGTTAGTTAGTTAGTTAGTTAGTTAGTTAGTTAGTTAGTTAGTTAGTTAGTTAGTTAGTTAGTTAGTTAGTTAGTTAGTTAGTTAGTTAGTTAGTTAGTTAGTTAGTTAGTTAGTTAGTTAGTTAGTTAGTTAGTTAGTTAGTTAGTTAGTTAGGAAACAAGGAAGTAAATACACGAATAATCAAAACATTAAACAGTTTATCTTTGCCCCTGAAATGCTGTTACTTATGCAACCTGCTTGTCACATATGACCGACTATTTGCCTAACCTACAGGATGATGAACTTTTGGGGCAATAATTTGATGATTATTCGATGTTGAACAATTTTACCGATAAATCGATTTTACTGATTTTAAAAATCAGGTTTAATGAAATACTTGATCAATTTATTTAATTTAATGTAAAATTTACCTGATATAAGATCAGAGAGAGAGAGAGAGCAAGAGAGAGAGAGAGAGAGTTAATAATAGATATAGAAAGTAGTTATCAATGCTTCAGTATTATGCTGTGTTATTTCTGTACAGTAAATTAGTAAGTGTGACGTCACGTGTGTATTCTTACGTGCGATTGTGTGTGTGAACCATGGATGTGAACTGTTTTACCTTCTGCTCGCTAATCATCTATAGTCTCTCTGTCTGTTTTTCTCTCTGTCTGTTTTTCTCTCTGTCTATATATCTCTTTAAGTTTCTCATTATATTACTATACTATAATGTATTATATTGCTTTATAGTTTCTCTCTCTCTCTCTCTCTCTCTCTCTCTCTCTCTCTCTCTCTCTCTCTCTCTCTCTCTCTCTCTCTCTCACTATTTCTTTCTATTACTATTTGCTTTTATTTTTTCTCTTTCTTCTTCTTCTCTGTATTTTCTTTCTCTTTTACCTTTTTTTTTCTTCTTTTACCATTCTCTCTGTCTATATCTTTGCATTTCTCGCTTTTACTATCAATGTGCCCTTCTTGTTTAAATTTTTCTCCTTTATTTCTCATGTTTATGTTCTCTCTTTCTTTATCTCTCTCGCTATCACTATATCTGCTCTCTCTCTCTCTCTCTCTCTCTCTCTCTCTCTCCTCCTCTCTCTCTCTCTCTCTCTCTCTCTCTCTCTCTCTCTCTCTCTCCTAACTAACCATTGGTGACAGAGATATAAAATAACAGGTGAACCAAAACTGAGCGCTAGAAAAGACAATAGACTTTTAATTGCCAATATTTTAACATATCGGACCACGTTCTGAGCAGAGAATTTTAAGAAAAAAATTGCATTTCTATACATTTAATCTTCTTGCTTAACACTGTGCGATTGCAGGTGGCGCTACGACCTTTAAATAAAAGCGTGAAAATTAAAGAAACCAATCATATTATTTTGCGGAACAGGAAGTCTAAATTTACTAGAACGCGCTTCTCTTCTTCGAATCCTCTAGTTTATAGCAATTTAGCTCTATATAATGTAGCAAGAGCGCATTTCTTGAGTCATTTGGGATTTTACTCGATCGCAAAGATCTACTTCCGGCTTAAGGTAAAAAAAAAATGTTAAAAAAAAATAAAAATAATAATAATAAAATAAAAATGTAGAAGTATTTTTCTGCTATCAAAACGTATAGAAAAATAAATAAAGCGAAGAATTAAACTTGCAAATGACGGATCAAATATAAGTTTACATTATCTAAGCTATATTTATTCTACCAAGCATTCTTTAACAATACTATGTATAGCAGTTAATCAATTTTAAAAACAATTTTACATGTTTAAAGAAAGTAATTACGTCGTGGTTCCGCTATATTGTCCGATGTCCACTTGGTTCAAAGTTTACTAATGTCCGATGTCCATTTGGTTCAAAGTTTACTAATGTCCGATGTCCATTTTTTTTAAAAAGTACTAATGTCCGATGTCCATTTTGAACCAAAAATTTTTTATTGTATTTTTCGATCCAGAATATCGTTTTACATATATATATCAAATTTCTCATAGATAGATTACAAATTTGAAATTTTATACGATAAAAACTAAAAATATATTGCGAGAAAATACGTCAGCTGATCCGCGGTACGCCTCTTTTACGAACACGCAGATATCATTTGCTTCTCAAATCTTGTATTTTAAAGAAAAGATAACGATATTTTTTAAAGAAAATTAATTCAAAAATTGATTCCTATATTTATACCGGCTTATTACAGTTAACTTTCAGTAAAATAATTAAAGAAGCTTCTGAAAATAATTTTACAGTAACTTTCTACAATCGATATGTTATATACTGTACTTCAACTTAAAATTACGCAGATATAAATTTAGAGTTTTTTTTTATTATTTATAATAAACATTAACATTTTTAATTAGCATTTGTTGGTTTAAGAATTGATTACAAAAAATTTATATATATAAAAAAATAAACTTTTATAAATATAATAAAGAAAAATTATTGTATCGCAATAGAATTAGATAAGATTTTTGTAGTAGTTTCTATATTAAAAAAAAAAAATCATATTAACTTTTTAAATACAATATATGTATCGGACAATATATTCAATTAGTTTACATCGTATTTTAATAATATGTATGTATTATGTATACTATGTTTTGACCTCTTCTTTTCTGTAAAAACATGGAACGCAATACAAATTTTAATCCCTTAATTTTATCGCAAACAGTTCACAAAACAGTATTGTGTTAAACTACCCCTATATAGCTGTTTTTGCACTTATTTTGAAAGTGTTTTATTTTCTATGCGCATAGAAAATAAAAATTTCGTATGAAATTCATAATCCCGAAATATAACTTATCAAATAGTTGCGCAGCCTGAGTAAATACATGCATACATGCAGTGCTTGAATTAAATTTATATATATATTTTTGAATTTAAAATTATTTTACGAATTTTGTATAGATTCATTTAAATATACTGAATTGCGCCCCTAAATTTTCAGTTTCATAACAGATTTTTTTATTTTTTTAAATTTGCTATCATTATTATTATTTTTAGAAAAGTTGCAAGCCAACATAACATTAATTATGAATTCTTTGCCTCTAAATTTTATTTTGACATTTTTATTATCTAAGTTTCTGAATGAACCTATGGTTCAAAAATAGAGCAAAAATTGCTCTAGTTATTATACTCCATAGTTAAACTACTCCAATATATTTTCTGATGTATTAATTTGTACGACCATTTTTTTAAATTATCACTAGGTACGTGAACTTAAAAAACGAAATTAAGGGAATTTTGAATTTGTAATATTATAGATCTTCTATACGGCAATCATCCTTTTTTTTTTTTTTTTTTTTTTTTTTTTTTTTTTAATTTACTTAAGTCAACTTTGGAGCAAGTAAAACTAATTTTTACGAATATTTTTGGTGAGTTGCGTCATATATCACGCTGTTGCTAATATACCGTAAAACGAAATACAAAAACTAAAGCATCATATTTATAGACAATATACCGAAAATTCAGAATATAGTTTTATTTTTTTAATACAACAGTTCGTTCATGAGCTATGATTTTTTAAAGTTTGAGTCCGCGATCTTTTTTACTCAACCGAAAGGGTACAATTATTATATTTCTTATAATAATATAACATATTTATAATAAAAAAATTATGCCTTGTTTAGCTATATTTATAATCGTAATAACTGTTAAATGCCTCATTAGTACTGCAAATATTAAAGAAGATAATTAGTTTTTTGTGTCTCCTGAAAAGTGGTCAAAAGTGGACATCGGACATTAGTAAACTTTGAACCAAATGGACATCGGACATTAGTAAACTTTGAACCAAGTAGACATCGGACATTAGTAAACTTTGAACCAAGTGGACATCGGACAATATAGCGGAACCACGACGTAATGCTGTTCGTAAACCTGTTTTCTGCTACTAAAATGACGATCGGCTATGGTTAATCAAATGGAATGCGCATTTTTGGTGCAAGAAAACAGGGTTTACGAAAAACATTATACTCGACTGAAAAAACCTGAGTTACCTGCCGTTCGACCTTTTACGGTATCGCCCAAACGCCCCCCTTCTCCTCAAATATGACATTGGGCGATTCTTTAGGCATGCCCGATTTAAATCGACTGAGGTTTTTTGAGTCGAGTATAGTATAATTTACTTAACTTTTAACAGTGATATCTTTAGTTATTTAAATTATTAACGTCCAAATTATATGAAACACAGTTAAGCTTTTTTTTTCTAATAATTTTCAAACAAAACTAATAAAAAAGAGATAAAAAAAGTTGCAGTTATAAACTGTTAATAACAAAAATAGTATTTAAATTTAGCCTTGCATCCCACGCTACACTTTTTAACATGTAAGTTTTTTTATATTTCTATCATATATTTAGACTGATAGAGTCTCTCTCTCTCTCTCTCTCTCTCTCTCTCTCTCTCTCTCTCTCTCTCTCTCTCTCTCTCTCTCTCAAGTACACTTGGCAACGGAACATTCCACCGCTCAGATTTGTATCTTAATCTACCCAAGCAGCCGACTGCAGTCATTCAAACTATCTCCTCTCTCTCTCTCTATGCTATATTGCATAATAATTATCTTACAAAGCATAAATATTATGCTATATTGTAGCATAATGTATGCTCTGTAATGACGTAAATCATAAATGTATATAGCATAATTTACTCAATTTATTCTTTATTTTAACAATGGTAAAGCGATTGATACTCTTGTATAAAAAATGTACACTTGGAATAATAATAAAATCTTTAGCTATACCATTAACACAATAATAATTAATAGTTTAAAATAAAATTTAATTATTAGTAATTTGAACTTTATTTTAGTGTTCAATTTTATTTAATCCAATGTTTTAATGCATTTAAAATTAAAAAACACTTTTTTATTATTGAAGTTTTATTCTTAAGTGATTTGATGTAAGAAAGTCAAATTCTTGTTAACTTAATTTTTTTCTTCTCACTTTTACGTAAAAAGTGAAAGTCAAATTCAAATAACTTCTTTGCTGTTTGAGATAAAAGCTTTTCAATGATTCTCTCTCTGTCTCTCTGTCTCTCTGTCTCTCTCTCTCTCTCTCTCTCTCTCTCTCTCTCTCTCTCTCTCTCTCTCTCTCTCTCTCTCTCTCTCTCTCTCTCTCTCTCTCTCTCTCTCTCTCTCTCTCTCTCTCTCTCTCTCTCTCTCTCTCTCTCTCTCTCTCTACTGTATCCAATATAATTTTAACTAATAATATAAGGTATAAGGTAGCTATGCGCATTTTGTTCGTCTTTTCTGAATTTGTCCGATTGCAAAGATCTACTTCCGGTAAAAGTTCAACTTTTCAAAAAATATAAAAAAAGCACGTGAAAATATATTCTTTCTTTTTAAACGAGAAAGTTCCGGAAAAAAAGAATAAATATTGCCGAAAACGCTAAATGCGCTACCTTACGTTATCTACAAGGAAAAATTTTAAACAGTAACTTCTTAGTATAAACATAAACGTTATTTCTTCAGTGATAAATATATAGTTAACTCTTTACATAAAAAAATAATAAATAAATAAATTGATACATATATAAAAAATGTATTACAAAAAACGTCTGAATTGTAACTCCTTACAAGGACAAAAATAAATACGTAATAATTACGTTGGCTGATGTTCAGCACAATTTATTCAATACAACACAATTTATGCAACATTGCACAATAATTATGTTATATATAGCATAAATTTTATGTTGTGCAGCATAATTATTTGTGTTGTTCTAATTTACTATAATTTATGTTATAATTACATAAATGCAGCATAAATTACGTATTTTATTATTTCCATGTAGATAATTTTTTCAGTGTATATTTTCATTGCCTGTATTTAGAAATACAGTATTTTATTTATCTGTATTTTCAAGGAGAGAAGCATTTTCTTACTAATTTAGGCTCATAATATTTCAATTCTTTAAAAATGTAATTATTCACGTATATAAAAATACTGCAATAGTAACTGTTGTGTTCTATCTATAATGTTACAGCATTGTTACTTGTTCACACCAAACACTAAGGTCTATAATATCTTAAGATAGTAAAGCAGTAGAAGTCCAGCAACAAAATATTAGCAACATTTTTATTGGCCCTTGCAGTTAGTGTTACAACAAGCATTAGTCTTGTATTAAAAACAAAAATAGGTAACACTAATAAATACAATAACATAGTAACATTCAATCAAACAATTTCATAAATCTACAAATCATAAATAAGTTAAAAATTAGTATGTTAAAAAAAATCCTTGCTAGCAATTAAATCTATAATTAATAATTTAAGCACTGTAATTAAATTTACATTATCAATTAATACAAATTTTTACTGATCTGTTTGTTGAATTTATTATTCTCGAATGACCCAGATAAACTCTCTCTCTCTCTCTCTCTCTCTCTCTCTCTCTCTCTCTCTCTCTTTCTCTTTCTCTTTCTCTTTCTCTCTATGTCAAATTCCTTGGCATTCGATACGACATTAAAAATCGATTAATTTTGTAACGGGACATCAGTTATCGTTGTTTATTCCTAGCGCCAAAACTTTGCTCACAAACACTTTTATCTTTCACATTTTTCTAGCTTTGATACTAAAATGTGGTTTTGAAAAAAAAAAAGATAATCCAGCTCAATGCTCTAATCATGTGCGTAAACCCTAGCTCTAGACTTGGGTTCGATTATCGTATTTACGATAATGATATTTGGTTATTGATCCGTTAAAGATTAATATTTATATAAAAAGTTATCTTCATCGTTATTTATTAACAAAAATTGACGATATTATTGTCGCATTAATAATGATACTTTTTGCTTAAAATAATGCAAAGAAAAAAAAATAATAAAATCATTATTGATATAGTATAGTATCTTTATGAAGCAAGATTTGAAATATTTTATTTCAATAAAAACATTGCACTATGATTTATCGATGTAGTGTGATGATATATTATTGCATCGTATTATAAATTTCGGGTATAAATTTCGTGTTAAAAATTAGCTACAATATTATTATTAACATATATCTAAGGTTTTAATTTATATTATTATTATTTTTCAATACTGATTTATAAACAACTAAGCAATAAAAATATCAAGAAATTTTAGATTATGTAATAAAGGGAAATTATTGATTCCATATTACCACACGCAATAACAAATCACGCAATGCTGCATGGAACACTTGCTATATTGCAGAGCACAAATGTTGCTATTTTTTAATAACATAAATAATTATACTGAACATCTTAAAGAGAAAGTTCAGGGTTTACAACATAGCTTTTTCAATCTTAGATAATGAGATGAACTGTTCATTGACTCACATATTATGACCCAAAGCCTTTCCGTAGCCCCATGGTAGCCCCTTAAACTTGCGCTCATCCTGCAAGATATGCAACCTGCTATAATATTTTCTATAGTAAAGCTGTAACTATGACGTAAAAGATGCTGTACGTGTTGCATATCTCGCAGGATGATCACGAGTTTGCGGGGCTATGGGAGGGCTTTGGGTCATCATATGTGAGTTTATGAACAATACTTTTCATTATCTAACATTGGAGAACTATATTGTAACCCCTGAACTTCCTCTTTAACTATAATGCTATGTAGTATAATCACTACACAATTTAGTATAAATTATGTTGTTATGTATGAATATTGCTGCATTCAGCTAGCATAATTATTATGCGTATTTTTGTGCGTGCTGTAAAGAATTGGCTAATTTTGTGTTAAAATTTTCTTATGTTTTTTGTCTGTGTTATGATTTTGCATTTTATCAGATTAGATTAAAAATGAAAATATTATTTTATGAGGCTAGACAAACTAAAACACTCATCTACGACGTTTTAAACATATAAACACAACTGTTATTCACATGTCAATTAGGTTCAAATTATCATTATAAATACAACATAAGGAACCTTATAAACATAAGTATAATCATAAAATTAACATAAAACTCATTTTACAATCTAAAAACATTAATTTTGAACCTTAAACTTGTCATTCAACTTTTTCTCTACTCTAAATTTTACTTTGACGTGTCTAATAGGTTGAAAATTATAAAATTTAACTTAAAATATTGACCCTTAATGTCAATGATTATCATAAAAATACCTTAGAGCTTATTTTACCATCTTAATAAATTAAAATTTAACCTTAGTCTTATGCCTCATAAATTTGTTTTATTCTTAAGGTTGAAAATTATGTTTAAGTTGATATAATTTTGAGCTATATTGTAAGATAAGTTAAGTGACGCTATCGCCATGTGGGAAGTGAGGAATTCGAGCATGGACTCTTCCGTATTTTTATATAAATATATCATCGTGGGCGATTGTCTGAAATATCGATACTTATATACAGTTAGGAGCATTTTTTTAGTATAGGTTGTATCCACATGACGTCATATTAATTGAATTACTCTTGGAGGCCATACTGGAGTAATGAATAACATAGTTTAGCATAGGATAAACTTCGTTGGGAAATCTTTTTTTTTTAATTAATATTATTATTATTACTACTACCATTTTTATCCCTTACTTTAGAGACTTACCCAACCTATGAACAAAATCAAATGCTCTCAAAAATATTGCTTATTTATACTGTATAGTAATTTTAAACTTGCAAAATGAGTTATTGTCCTATGCGTCCCATGATATTGAGTGATCTAACATGGCGTTGACTTTAACATGAATGCATACACCTTATAAGCATGAATGTTTAGACAATGGTAAGTGAGTATTAATTTTTTTCTGCAAAGTATAGTGAAGCTCGTTAACAATGATTGGCTGCCCCAAAAAAAAAATATATATATATATACACGTTCATGTTGTTCTTTTTTTTTTTTTTTTTTTTTTTTAGCTGATAAAAATAAGTCACTGTTGAGCATCGAATAGTTATATTTTAATTATTATTATTTTTTTAATTGTTGTTCATTTTTTTCAACAATGGTCAACTAACTATACATACACATCGTAAACAGGTTGTGACGTCATTGATCAGGTAGTCTTAACAAAGGAAAAATATCAAAGCTAGCTCAATATTTGTGTGTAGTTTTCAAAACCAACTTTAGTTTTAAACTCTACTACTTTGTATTTTCAGTGTTAGGTTGGGCGATATACTAAGATATCGATACATAAAAACAATCGTTCCGGCTCACTGAGGAATGCCAGAATTTCGTTATTTGCCTCTCTTACTAAACTTCTAACACAATAAAGTTAAATATATTGTTGCTTGTGTGTCGATTTATCTTCCAAATAATTATGCAACAAACAACTTTTTTTTTAATGTTAAACTCCAAATTTATGAGTTGCTTTAGAATTGTTTTAATGTTGTAAATTTTATGTAAATAAGTTTTTCCATAAGTAAAGCACTGAGTAAATAATTTGTTCCTTAAGTTTGTATAACATTAAAAAAAGGTAATATACACCCCTTGCACATCCTTGCGCTTTGTCGCCATGTTTGTGGTGCCTAATGCATTGTCCAGCATAGGGGAAACATCATTTCTCCTAATTTTTTACATAAAAAGAGTTAACGAATTTTTCTCATATTCTTCGAGCTGGTTAGGAGATAGAAATAAAGCTTTGATTGAGGTTTGAAGCTTCTTTTGCTATTAAAAAAAATAATAAAAATGCCGTTTTTTGCTATGCTGACATATGTATTCCTGACCAACAAAATGGTGGCTTTTAAATATGAGTGTAAACGGTCTATAGATGTATAGCTGTATATATTTATAGCTCAATGCAGTAACATTTATGCACTACAACATAATGAATGTTATTATAACTGGTTATACTACATAATATAATATAGTTAAAAGGGTTGTAAACTCAAATCGTTTTATAGACCCCTTGCACATCCTTGCACTTAGTCGCCATGTTTGTGGTGCCCAATGCATTGTCCAGCAAAGGGGAAACATCATTTCTCATAATTTTTCAACATAAAAAGAGTTTATTTCAACTGAACGAATTTTTCTCTTATTATTCAAGCTGATTATAATCAGCTCAAAGAAAGGAGCTAGAAATTAGGCTTTGATTGAGGTTTGAAGCTTCTTTTGCTATTATAAAAATAAATAAAAATGACATTTTTTCTATGCTGGCCTATGTATTCCTGACCAACAAAATAGCAGTATGATTGCAACTGGTATATTGCATATTTTGTACAGTGAGCTATTTTAAAAACGCGGCTCAAATGATTTTTACGGCACCAATACGAGTTGATACATAACAATTAGGGGGGTATTTCCACACATCTCCACCTTTTTTTCTCATGTTGTGATGATCGAATTGCTCAAGACAGGAAACGCCTAAGGAGTCACTTAAGGTGTTCAGTAAACATCATGCAAACTAGAGAGAAAGAACCATGGGTGGGCGAGCAAATTTTGATGTACTTTGATAGAAGTCAATTAAAAGGTGGAGAAGTTCAGCAATGATCACCTCTCTCTTATTGTTATGCATAAACTCGTATTGGTGCGGTAAAAATACGTAAAATCCCTTGAGTCCTTTTTAAAGTTATTTTCTGTACTTATGAAGAGTACTCAGCTTAAATTTATGAAAGAAAAAAAATCTCAAAATTTAATTTTGGGTACTTTATAAATTACTTATAGCATAATTTCTTATGATATTGCAAAAAACAACAACATTTTTTCTCTACAATATAGCAATTGCTCAATGCAGCGTTAATTAAGTACATTAATACTACGTACATTATAGCACCTTTTTTGTAGCACAATATTTTGTTTTTTAAAATATACAAAATAATACTTCTGTAAGTATATATTCATTTAATGCATAAATAAAATATAAATAATTTTAAAATTATAATAGTGAAGTTACGGGTTTTAGATATTAAGTATTACAAGTGCATTTTCTGTGTTTGGCTTTGATGACTTTTTGATAATGGCATAGAAATGGTTTTCTAATAGAAATTGGATTCTGTGGGAGAGACGAGGATAAAATATTATCTTCTTCCTTGCGCAGTGATATATTTGGTCTATAGGAAGCGATTCAGTTTGTAACAATATGATGGTTTTGTTGTTTATGTTTATTTTTAGACCGCGCAGTAGTTAGCTTCCAGCTCCACCCCCCCCCCCCTCTTGTCTTTCACAAAATGTAAACAAAGTGATGTACTTTTGTTTACTGATATTATGTTGCATTTCTTTATAGATATTTTCTATACGTCTCTAATGTAAGATATCATGGGTTAGATTATACCTTACAAAGTTTTCCTTTTTTTTTTTTTTTTTTTTTTTCCTTTCTTTTCTTTTTTCCTTTCCCCCCCCCCCCCCCTTTTTTTTTTTTTTTTTTTTTTTTTTTTTGAGGAATAGTTACGAGTTATCTGCATTCACCACTCGACCATAACAACTCCTCGCATACCATATATATATATATATATATATATATATATATATATATATATATATATATATATATATATATATATAATATATTGGAGGAATGCATTGATTGCTGGTGCTGGGTATAAGGTGTATGCGGATGACGTCATATTTATTGCACTCGGAGGCCATATTGGAGTAGTGAATAACATTGCTCAGCATAGGACAAACTTCATTTAAGCCAATTTTCTTTGGTAAATCGGTTCATTTTTTGTTATTGTTATTTTTCTCACATACTTGAAATACTAATTCACCATATTTACATCATCAATGCTCTCAAAAATATTGTATAGTGTTTTTAAACTGGAAAAATGATTTATTTTCCTATGACACCCATGTTATTGAGTTATCCAACATCGCGTTGACTTTAACATGAATGCATACACCCTATAGTGTGTATGCACATGACGTCATACTGAAAGCACTTCGACGCCATAATGGAGCAATTATTAACATTCCTCAGCATATAGGGTAAATGTGGTTTTTGGTTGCAAAATTAGTTAATTTTTATGGAATTATTACTTTTTTCACACTTGAAAACCCTAATTCAACAGCATGAATGCGCTCTCAAAAATATTGCTAAGTATTTTTAAACTGGCAAAATGTGTTATTAACTTATACCTGCTCATGTTATTTAGTGCTCACATATGACGTTGACTTTTATATAATTGCAACCACCTTATATAGAGGTCTTACAGTTTGTAAATGTACATGCAAAAAAATTAATACTTACAATGTAATAGGTAGAAATATAACCTAGAAAACAGGTATTATTATACTACAATAATACCTAATGCATGCACTGTGCAACAATAAAGGTGTGACTCACTTAGATTAGGTAATATTGTAGATTTATAACTACCTGTACCAAATTCAAGTGTACCTACTGCAAAATATAGGTTCATGTACCTGCCATAGGTGTAGTAATTTTTTTCCGTGTACCGTATAGGTTTGTGATACGATGATAAATATTGAGACAGTACAAGACAATACTAAACTTGTTTACTTTACCTAAAAGTTCTTTTTATTTAAGTAATTTAAGTAAATGTCAACACGGGGTACACAAAAACACATTAAAACAATATTTATATTTCTATGGAGCATTTTTTTTATAACAATATTTCTTAATGCACGGAAATAATAAAATGCGTAATTTATGCTGAATTTATATCATTAAAGCATAAATAATGCTAAATTAGAACAACATAAATAATTATGCTGTACAACATAATATTTATGCTATATAACATAGTTATTATGCAGTATATCATGAATTATGCTGTAATGAACAAATTGTGCTGAAAATTAAGTAACTTAATTATTACGTAATTTTTGTACGTGTGAAAGAAAAATATTATTTCTTTTGGCAGGTATATAAATACTGTAAATTTCAATAGGTTAACTTTGGCCTGAAACAGGTAGAAATAAAAATGATAAAGTGAAAGAAATTCAATGTGAGTCTGAAATAATAAAATTGGCACACAAAACTAAGTTTCTCGGCATTATTATTGAGGATAATTTAAGATGGTGTGAGCACATTGATTATATTTCTAAAAAAAACTTGCATCCACAATTTTTGCTACTAGAGAATTAAGACACGAATGCTATATTGATTGTTTGATTAATATGCATTATGCAAATTTTCATTGCTACATAAAATATGAGATAACATGTTAGGGAAATTCCATTGATGCTATTAGAGTTTTTAAACTTCAAAAAAAGTTAATTAGGATTATCAGTGGTGCAAAATATAGAGCAGAATGTAGAGAAATGTTCAAAATACTAAATATTCTCACCCTACCATGTGTATTATAATGGAAGGTGCTTTAAAAGTTAAAAATAATTTGGAATTTTTTAAAAGTCATGAAATTCAACAGTCATAATACGAGGAAAGCAAAACTTCACAGTGTTTATAAAAGAACGGAAATGTACAATAGGGGTCCTTTCTGTGGTTCTCTAAACATTTATAATAATCTGCCGTCCATCTTAAGGAAGGAACCAGATCAAATTATGTTTAAAAAAAGCTTAAAAACATTTTTATTAAATAAACAATACTATTCAGTTGATGAGTTTTTTAACGACTCACAATCAGATAAGTAGATTTAAAGTAAATTGTCTTTTTTTATTTTTAAATCGTGCAATTGTTTTTGTATATGTTTGACTATCATTTCTAATTGTTTTTTTTAAACAATAGCCTGGACTGATGCATATTTATGTATTATGTGTATAGGAAGAAAGAAATGAATAAAGAATTTTGAATTTTGATATATTACAATAACGTTATGTCTCACGCAAAAAAAAAAAAAAAAAAAAAAAAAAAAAAAAAACGACATAATTAATGCTGCATTGAACAACTCCTACACTGTAGAGCACAAATAAATATGTAATAATTATGCTACATCAATGCAGGAACATTTACACATATAAACATCATAATTTAAAAATACTGTATTGTATAGTGATTATAGCATAATAGTTCAGATGTACAGCATAATTACTTATCGTATTACAAAATAGCAACATTTGTGCTCTTCAATATAGCAATTATTATATGCAGCATAAATTACGTAATTTATTTTTGTTATGTGTGTAGAGCACAAATTTTGCTATTTTTGAATAGCTTAAAATGAATTAAAAATCCTAAGTTTAATAATATATATTATATAATCACTTTACAAGTAAATTATGAAATTGTATGCAAAAATGTTGCTGCATTGAGCTAGTATTATATTAGTTAAGTATTTTTTGGTGTATACGTGAATGTAGCATAGATTATGTTGGTATATAAATTTTACATATAGATTAGTATTTTTTTTTATTTACTATACCATGTATTTATCAGTTTAAAGATGGCGACCATGCGCAAGTGACGTTATCACAGTAACAGAAAGAGAGAGAGAGAGAGAGAGAGAGAGAGAGAGAGAGAGAGAGAGAGAGAGAGAGAGAGAGAGAGAGAGAGAGAGAGAGAGAGAGAGAGAGAGAGAGAGAGAGAGAGAAGTCAGTTTTGCTCCAAGCTGTCTGCCTCTCTCACTGATCTATTTTTAATTACCCCTCCCCTTTCCCCACCACTCCCCGCCCCCCCTGGTGTTGTTCATTAACCTATAGCTGTGTACTGTTAGCAGCCAAAACACCTAACATACATACATATCTACCTAGCGTGCGTGCTTGTTTGCGTGGAGCATTGTATTTGTTTGTTTGTTTGTTGTTTGTTTGTTTGTTAGCAGGCAAAACACTCAGCATACATATCTACCTACACGGAAAGAATAAACTATGTAATTTATGCTGCATTTATGTCATAATAGCATAAATTATTGTAAATTAGAACAACATAATATTTATGCTTTGTAATATAATTGTTACGCAATATAGAATAAATTCTGCTATATGGAACACATTTTACTGAAAACGAGCTAGCATAATTATTACGTCTTTATTTTTATCCGTGTAGCTATAGCGTACTTGCTTACGTGTATAATAGTTCTTTGATTGTTGTTCGTAGTTTGTTTGTTTGTTTATTAGGAGCCAAAACACCTAGAATACATTTACCTAGCGTGCGAGCTTGCTTTGCGAGGAGCTCTTTATTGTTTGTTTGTTTGTTTATTTGTCTGTTAGCAGCCAAAACATCTAGCATGATATGTACATATTTACCTAGCGTACGTGCTTTCGTACATATAGCTCTTTGTTTGTTTGTTGTTGTTTGTTTACTCGCATACACATGGACAAAAACAAATCCGTCATAATTACCCTAGCCTATTTTCACGTTAGCAAGTGTACATACACACATATAAAAAAAAATGCTACTTACGGCAGGTATTTAAATCCTGTAAATGTAATAGGTAGATATATAACCTAGAACACAGGTATTATTATACTACAATAATACCTAATACAGGTGCCAATATGCTTCAATAAAGGTGTGAATATATTATATTAAGTGGTATTGTAGTTTATAACTACCTGTTTCATATTAAAGTGTACCTATTGCAAAATACAGGATTCATGTACCTCCCATTGGAAGTATTTTTTTTCTGTGCAGTAAAGATTTACACATGATAGAGTGTACATAACATACATAAACCTACGTAATAAATTGGTTATGTTTTACATGGCATCGACATATCGACAGTATCGGACAGTGTACATACATAGTAAAGATTTACATATGATAGAGTGTACATACATAAAGCTACGTAGTAAATTGATTATGTCCAACATGGTATAAAATACAAAAGTAACATTTTTACGTTAGACAGTGTACATACATAGTAAAGATTTACATATGATAGAGTGTACATACATAAAGCTACGTAATAAATTGATTATGTTCAATATAGTATAAAATACAAAAGTAACATATTTTACGTTAGACACTGTACATACATAGTAAAGATTTACATATGATAGAGTGTACATACATAAAGCTACGTAATAAATTGGTTATGTCCAACATATGATACAGCCATACTGCTATGTAGACTTAAGATGATTGACACCGATCAATTAGTATCGATACTTGCATCGTGCTGATAAAAACTTCATGGTTATCAATAATATTGTCCTGTCACTTGGACATTGACATTGGACATTGGCTATAGCTGTGACGCCTCAGTGAGTAAATTTAAATCGTATATTATATTTAAAAAAAAAATGATAAAAACTCATTTTGGTCTTACCTTCTATAAGACACTGGGTTTAATTGATTTGAAGATAAAATAACATACAAACACCAATTCTCACTTATATATACACTCTAAAAATTGATGCATTATTTTAGTTTGAATCCTAATTTATTTAAGATAATTTTATTAAGTTATTATGAGTTATAAAGTCATGCATTTTGTCAAATTATATTGACAAATAGCTATTTTAACTTAAAATAGCTTAAAATAGCTTAAAATAACTTAAAGCATATTAAATTAGCTATTTTTAATAATTTGCTAAAATGCATTATTTTAGCTACTCATAATAACTTAAAAGTGTATATCTTAAATAAGTTAGGATTCGTAACTAAAGTAATGCACCAGTTTTTAGAGTGATATGTATATTGCTGTATTGAGCTAGCATGATTATTACGTATTTATTTTTGTCCTCGCTAGAGTATTGATAAGAAATAACTTACATTATATGATTCATTTATTTAAAAAAAAAATTGAAGGATGAACTTTACGGTAACCTTTACCAAATTGGCATGCTGCTTAAAGAGACATAAAAATTATTTAATGTCCTCGCATGCAGTTTTCTATGTTGTTAGTAATTAAAGACGAGAAATATAAAACCATATTACTGTCCTAACTTTCTTTGTACAGTATGTTTGATAAGAAATGGGACACAAAGGATTTTATGTATTTTTGCCGCACCAATATGAGTCGATGAATAACAATAAGAGAGATATTCACTGCTGCACTTCTCCGCCTTTTACTTGACTTTTATCAAAACAATGCTCGCCCACCCATTATTCCTTCTCTCTTGTTTGCATGATGTTTACTTATCGCTTGGAGGACTCGTTTCCTGTCTTGACCAATTGGATCATCAAAATGATAGAATTCAAATAAAAGGTGGAGAAGTGCAACAGTGAACACCTCTCTTATTGTTATTCATCGACTCGTATTGGTGCGGTAAAAATACGTAAAATCCTTTGTGTCCCATTTCTTATAAAACATACTGGACTTGTTCTTTTACTAAAAAATGAATTGGCATAATATAGGAATAACAATGTATTTAGATATAGAATTTTACGTCAACTGAAATCTCCATCTGATTGCATTGAATGACCATATAAGCCAATAGAAATTCAGTTTTAAGTAAAATGACTGTACGACTGTACGTTGTGTTTCGTCACATCAATCATACATCATGCAATCGTATTTGTTGCAAGATATTTTGTGTGTAAAGTTAACATTGACTGCTTAGGTTTACTTAAAATGCTGAAAAGGAAGCACGTGACGGTAAAAGTGGGAGGTAGCTCAGGCCTAGCTTGCTGCTGGCACCAACTGTTCTCCCACTTTTACCGTCACGTGGTTTCCTTTTCCTTTTTTAGAGTCAAAGCACTCATTGAGATGCAGGTGACTATGTAATATAAAAGCTAAAGAAGTGCATTATGTCTAGTAAAATATCAATCAAAATTATAACGAATGCTTTATTGGTGTCTCATGAACATTATAATGAGGAACACTAAAAAAATATGGTACTGTATAGCATAATTTTATTTCATATTTTAAAATAGAAAGAGAATATTATCCTGAATCGATTGATATGTAAATTTATATTTTTTGAATTCATTAAGCATTTTTAATTAATTTTTTATAATAGAAAAACTACTGTTACCACCTGTGACGTCATTTTGTGAATTACAATTAAAATTCCTTTATGAATTAAAAAAAATTGAAATTTGAATATCAAACGATTCAGAACAATGTCCTCTTTTTAGACTATGCAATAAAATTGCCCGCTAATTTTTCTTGTCTTTCTCATTGTGTTTATTCTCGTTACATTTTTAAATAGAAAAAAAAAGAGTACGTTCACTAAGTGAGCAAATTGTATATATTTGCATACAAATGATGTTCTTAAATTCTGTTTCCTTGCTCCAAAAAATGTGCATTTACATTTAAAAACCATTCGGAGATTGGCATTTTTTTTTTGTGGTTTGGAACGCAAAAAAAAAAAATAATAATAAAATAATAAAAAAAAGTATAAAAAGTAAAGTGTTAAAAAACAACAAATATATTTAAAAAGCAAAATATTATAACTGCAGTGCGTTATTTTTTTATTAATTAAAATTAGTGTTAATTAGTAACTAATGAATCCCTGACTTGATGTTTACAGGTGAAGACAAGATCTCCAGTAAGGCCGGTGAGCAGCGCCGGTGCAAGACATTTCAAAGAGGAGGATGGTAAGAGTCATTTTTTATATTACTTTTTATCTTTAGACTTTAAAAATTAAACCACATTTTTTTTTTTTCAATATCATGTAAAATTTAGGAAAACAAAAGCTAAGTCTTACAATTTCAGTACTGTTTAACTCAAGTTATAACTGCTTCATTGCCTCATATGAAAGCATGTTAAATCAAGATATGAACACAAAGTCGTCTGCTAGCACTTTGTTAGTATTGTTGACCTTTCAGTTTGCTTATTTTATCACTAAACTCACTTTTTGTAAGTCTTCTACATTGAGACGTGAGGTTATGTTTAATTAGCCAGAATGTCCAGTACTGTGCTTAGCTTTGTCAGAGAGAGAGAGAGAGAGAGAGAGAGAGAGAGAGAGAGAGAGAGAGAGAGAGAGAGAGAGAGAGAGAGAGAGAGAGAGGGAGAGACCCTATATCTGTGTTTGACACTCGGGCCACCAACAATAGACCTTAACTTGATTGTTGTAGTAAAACTTATAATTAATAATACGTCACTCACTTATATTCTTTGTACTCTATGTTTTCTTCAACCAATAACAGCGCAAACCAGAGTTTTCATTGTCTTAATATCAAATCTTCAATATTGAAAATTTGACGTATATACTACAAATTGTAATTAAGATTTTCAACAACTCGTCATAAACTTTTATACATAGAAGTTCGTTCCGTAAACTTCACACAACTCTTGAGACAGCTTAGAAATTTTTCTTTTATTAAGAACATCTTATCATGACGTCATTGTCTGTTTATTACGTTTATATGTATGATGGATCTTTGTTATTTCTTCGTTTAATACTTTAAACCTGATAAGAATGAATGAAACTTCACCAAAGAAAAAAAAAAAAATTCTATGGTAAACATGCGACTTACTTTTATCGGCTCAAAAGATCAACCAATGAATGTGTCTAATTTTTTGTGCAACCAATCAGTGTTAATGAGCCTTACTATACTTTGCAGAAAAAACTACAGAGTTTGTTTTGCAAAGTACAGCGAAGCTCATTAACAATGATAGGCTGCTCAAAAATATTTGATACTTTCATTGGTTGATCTTGTTTTTTGAACCGATAAAAATGTGTCGCTGTTGAATTTTTTTTGTGAAATTTCATTCATTCTTATCAAGTCTAAAGGTCTAAACGAAGAAATAACAAAGATCTACCATATAAACGTCATTAAAAGGTGATGACGTCATGATCAGGTGCAGTTTGCAGAACGAACTTAAGAGAAAAAAGTCCTCACGGTGAATACTTTTTATTATTATTATTATTTGTATCTTAGAAATTAAAGTTATATAATTATAAAATACAATTTCTTTTTGTATTTTAATTTGGAGAAATGTCGATAAGTTAAATCTTTAGCTTTGGCAATAAAATAATAATAGTTTAACTAACATGCGCACAGTTTTGCGATGTATTGAAAATTGAACTGTTTTTGAAAACTAACAGCCATTATAACACAAATGACGTCACAAGAGTTAGAACTATAGAATATAAAATATGCGCCAACGTTTATTGGCATCGTTGTAATCTTATTTTCTATTTGGTTCTAGTATTTGTGACGTCACCACGTTTTTATCTTTAAAAATGACAAAGTCAAAATATTAATAAAGAAAATTTTACATTTTCTTAAAATATCAACTTTATCTGGTTTTATATTACAACAAATGGATAGTTTTTTATTATTATAATTTTTTTATTTACAAGAGGTGCTATAGACCCCTTGCACATCCTTGCACTTTGTCGACATGTTTGTGGTGCCTAATGCATTGTCCAGCATAGGGGAAACATCATTTCTCCTAATTTTTTTTTTTACATAAAAAGAGTTAATTTCAACTGAACGAATTTTTCTCATTTTCTTCGAGCTTATTAGGAGCTAGAAATATGGCTTTGATTGAGGTTTGAAGCTTCTATAGCTGTTTAAAAAAAATAAAAATTATGTTTTCCTATGCTGGCCTATGTATTCCTGACCACCAAAATGGCGGCTTTTAAATATGAGTGCAACCGGTCTATACCATTGTACTTTTAATACTTCTTTATATATATATCATAACTTAAGAAGATGCACTGGATAATTTTTTTAAAATAATTCTCTTTTAAAATATGAAAAAATAAATAAAAAGGTATAAAAAAATAACAAATAAATATTTCAACCTATCAAGTAATTAGAATATGAATAAGTGAAAAAAAAAAAAAAAAAAAAAAAGATTAGAGAAAAGAAAGCGAGCTACTGTTGTGTGATATGTATCTTGGTATGGCAAAGTGTTTAATATTTTCTCTCAGTGCAATGAAGCTAGCACGAGACAGGTGTGAAGCGAGATATTTGTAGCTTCCTGTTTGCTTTCCTGACTTAACATTCTTCACTTACGTTCTCTCGCTGGCACTAAATCACACCACGACTATTGCCTCGACCACTTTCAGCTAGTGTACTTTCAATGTACTGTTCAGTACTTTTATTACTAAACACTTTTGTATTTTTACTGTATTTTAGTTTTGTAATTTGATCAGTCAGATCAGTCTTGTAGTCACTTAATGTAACTAGTTAAAGGCATAGACAACATGAAAACATATAAGCATTTTTATCACAGAACACTTCATGGGACTTACATAAATAACATTAATTGTTCTCAAACCCCAACTGTAGCGCCGTAGCAGTGATCAGAAATTTTTTATTTATGCAACCCGCACAACATTTTTATACTAGTTTTTGCCTGTTTCTGACGTCATAAACAGAAATATTTACTCAAATTGCAAACTTATCAGATTTTTTACGCTCTCTTGTGGTGCCACATAAATACATTCTGGTAAAAATTATTATCAGTTTTGAAGATCCCATTTTGTGTTAAAGAACATGTTGTTTCATGTTTTCTATGCCTTTAAGGATTAACCTCAGTCCTGGAAAATGCAATATATCTAAATTGGCTAACTTTTAAAAAAAAAATTGGGGGAAAAAAGTCTGCGAGCTTCAGTTATCAGAATATTCAAAACTTTATTTGTGATTCAAGATAATTAGGGCTAAAATTGCCAAATTGGTTAGATTTTTTTTTTTATATTTTTTTTTGAAACTTTTTGATGCTAGAAATAGTTTTATGCCCTATCGATTACTTTTTATTTTATATTTAATTATTATTTCTGTTCCGAGAAAATTAAGAGTTAGATTACCCATTTGAATAACATTATTTTTTAATTTCCTATGGCAAAATAAAAATGGTTAAAAATTAATTGTGATAAATTTATGGGAAGTTCGAAGAAATTATTCTTACTAAAAAAATTTAGAGATAAGTTGAGAGAAATAATAAATAATTGTCGATATAATAAAAATACATAGCGTTTAAAAACTGTGTTAACGTTATAGTTAACGCAAGTTAATATAATCTTTAATTTTAAATTTATGTAGTTTGCTATACATTTAATATTATTTGGTTGTATGTATGATGTGTTTTGGCTTGACTTGTTCTACTCTGTAAAGACATGGAACGTAATAAAATCTTATATCTTATCTTATATATTGACTGCTTCTGTTTACTCAAAATGCGGAAATGGAAGTGCCGGAAAAGGAAACCACGTGACGGTAAAAGTGGGAGAAAACTTGATGCCAGCAGCAAGCTAACCTTGAGCTAGCTGGAGCTACCTCCCACTTTTACCATCACGTGGTTTCGTCTTCCGTTCACTTCCTTTTCCGCATTTTGAGTAAACAGTAGCAGTCATTCATATAGAAACAACTTTTGTCACATATACCGGAACACACACAATTATTTTGTAGGATCTTGAAATCATTATGTCATCAGCTGAACTGTAGATTTCTACGAGTAAAAATTAGATTTTTGTTATTGACCCAGGCAGTTCATAGCAAAAAAATTTTCGTCACATTTTGTGAACATGAACACGCTCTGGTAATTTTATTAATATCCCTTGATTAGGAAATATCTCTCGCATTCTCTCTCTCTCTCTCTCTCTCTCTCTCTCTCTCTCTCTCTCTCTCTCTCTCTCTCATTGATGATACTACTTAAATTTTCATTACATGAAATACGTTTTCTATTTAAAGTTCTTATTTACACTGAAAAAACAGACATGTAGTGTCAATGCAATTTTAAGACAAAATCATGATCATAATACGTTGTCAGTATAAAGGTAAATCTTATTATAAAAATGATAACTACAGGTGATGTAGCTAGCCAGGTAGTAAAAAGGTAAATCTTATATAAAAATGATAACTACAGGTGAAGTAGCTAGCCAGGTACTACAATCATACCTGCATTGATCATCAAATTTATGAAAAAATTAATAAAATAAAAATGCCTTCTTCATTTAAATTATCTATCAATGTTTTGCTTCATAAGAAAAAAATCCTTCTCTCTCTCTCTCTCTCTCTCTCTCTAATAAGTAAAGAAAGAAAATAATGAATGAATAAATAAATAAATAAATAAATAAATAAATAAATAAATAAATAAATAAATAAATAAATAAATAAATAAATAAATAAATAAGTAAATAAGTAAATAAGTAAATAAATAAATAAATAAATAAATAAATAAATAAATAAATAAATAAATAAGTAAGTAAATAAGTAAATAAATAAATAAATAAATAAATAAATAAATAAATAAATAAATAAATAAATAAATAAATAAATAAATAAATAAATAAATTAATTAATAAATAAATAAGTAAATAAATAATTAAATAAATAAATAAATAAATAAATAAATGCGAGAATTATGTTCATTAAACGGTTTCATTAAGAAGCAGTTGTTGAATTGAGGCTGTTGCGGACACGACGCGACGCAGAAATACCCGCGACAACTCGCGGTGCTCGCACTCGCTAGTTGGCTGCCTCAAACCTCCCCCGCAGCGCAGGAATGTAGTCTGTCTCACAATTCAATTATCTCGTATAATTAAACATAGGTGGCAGCACTATACAGACACTGCTATAGTTACATTGCTGTTTTGTCGTGGAACTAGTGGGTTTGAGTGTGTTTGAACCAGAGCCATGTAGATGGCAAGGCGTTAGCATGAATTTGGCAACCAACTTTTGTTTATTTATCGTTAAGTCACAATTTAAAAAAATAATGAAAGATAGACAATAAGAGATGAAGTTTTTAATACTACTTGAAAAATAAATTATGTAATTTATGCTGAATTTATGTATTATAGCATAAATGTTGCTAAATTTGAACAGCATAAATAATTATGTCTTGCAAAATAATAATTAGATTATTTTATATAGTTCATATTATGCATAATTAAGCATAAATATAAATAACATTTGCAAAAATTGAAATGAACAAGTTTGTTTTATTTATAAGTTGGTATCCTGATGGTTAGGCCAAAAGTCGGGCATATTTACAATGCGGGTTGCATACTTTACAACAGAATTTCATTTATTTAATGATTCTGCTGAATTAGAACAACATGAATAATTACTCCATACAACGTAACATTTATGCTGCTTAACATAGTTATTATGCACTATAGCAGAAATTATGCTATTTAGAACAAATTATTCTGAAAATGATCTAACATAATTATTACGTATTTATTTTTTACATGTAACTTAATTAGGAACTAACTTTTACAATCATAATCGTGTAGAATTTATGACAAAATATATTTTTACATATGGCACTAAAATTGTAACTTGACTTGTGCAGGTGCAGCAGGCAGTTCGAGCAGCTGTGCTGACGAGGACGGTAACCTACGCCGAGGTCGCGCCATCACGCGGCGTAGAGGAGCAATGAAGCACCATAAAATACATGAGGTCAAAGGGCACAAGTTCGCGGCAAAGTTCTTCAGACAGCCCACATTCTGCGCCTTCTGCAGGGAGTTTCTCTGGTCAGTAAAACTAACTACTGTATAGAGACGGCTTGGTATAGGGTGTACTGTATATGAATGACGTTATACGGCGCTTCGACGCTATACGGTATATGTATTCATATTTAAGTCAACGCCATGTTGGATCACTCAATCATGGTCTGGCAAAGGAAAATGCCACATTTTACCAGTTTAAAAATACTAACAATATTTTTGATAGCATTGATGTATTTAATATGTTGAATTATCATCTCAATTATGTGAGAAAAATAACAATAACAAAAAACTGACTGGTTTCTTTAAATAAAATAGCCAAAAACAACGTTTGTCCTATGCTGAGCAATGTATTCATTACTCCAGTATGGCGTCGAAGCGCATTTAGTAAGACGTTATGTGGATATACCCTATACTGGATAAACTAACAACATTGCTCAGCATAAGAAAAACTTCATTATTGTCTATTTTCTTTGCAAAATTGGTTAATTTTTGTTATTATTTTTCTCACATACTTGAGAAACGAATTCAACCTATATTAAGATAATCAATGCTCTCAAAAATATTGCTTGGTATTTTTTTTTTAAACTGGGCAAAATGAGTCCTTTTCATATATCGGCCCATGTTACTGAAGTGATCTAACAAGGCGCCAACTTTAACTTTAACATGAGTGCATACACCCTATAGCTTCTAAATAAAGTGATGCACTAAAATACTATAGTATGCAGTGAGGTTTAGTGAGAAAATAAACTGAGAGGGCTGCAATGAGGAAAACCGAAAAAATTGTTGGTAATTTTATTTCATATTTTAAAAGAGGACATAGTCCTAAATCGATAAATATGCAAATTTCTAATTTTTTAGTTCATTAAGTAATTTTAATTAATGTTTGAAAGTCTCGAAATGACGTCACGGTCACTAAATTCTTCCTATGTCCACATGTATAAGTCACTGACAGTGACGTCATTTCACGACTTTCCAAAAATAATTAAAAATACTTAATAAACTCAAAAATTATAAATTCGTATATCTATTGATTCAGGACGATGTCTTCTTTTAGAATATGAAATAAATAAGGATATAAATAAATAATAAAAGTAAATAAAGCTTTTTTTATATATTTTTTTCTTCCTTATTATTTCATATAAACATTTTTTTACTTAACTTTAAATGTTTGCTAATATATGTAATTTTATTTTCTGCAGGGGCTTCGGTAAACAAGGCTACCAATGCCAATGTAAGTATCTATATTTTGCAAATCAATCAATATAAAATAGATTTTTAAATTTCAATTTCAATGTACTGTATGACAAAAAAAACTACTATTGCCAGGTGTACGAATACTGTATAAATTGCAACAGGTAAATATAAACCTGGATCAGGTATTGATATACTATACAATGTCACTTAATGCAGGTGAGATGTCATCTAATCTAGGTGAGACACAATGAGGAAGACTAATGATTTTTGGGACAGTATTTGAGCACATTTTTAGAAAGAGTATAATTAGTTGATTCTATTGACGTCAATATTTACCTTTATTAATTAAATTTCAGCAATTAATTCATGATTTAAAAGTGACGGCCACGCCCTCAAGAAGTCTGGGCCGTTAGTCATTTGTTTGAATTTGCAGAAGAAGATCAGATTCCGCTGCAAATTCAAACAAATGACTAACGGCACAGGCTTCTTGGGGGCGTGGCCGTCACTTTTAAATCATGAATTAATTGCTGAAATATAATTATTAAAGGTAAATATTGACGTCAATAGAATCTACTAATTATACTCTTTCTAAAAATGTGCTCAAATACTGTCCCAAAAAATCATTAGTCTTCCTCATTGTATTGTAGTATGTTTTACCTGCATTATTGTAGTATATCAATACCTGTTCCATGCTGATGTTTACCTGTTGTGATTTACTGGATATAATACACTTGACATTACTAGTTTGTTTTCCGTTCACTAAATAAAATATGTTACACTAATTCCTTATGGGAATACAATGCTTAAATATGGAGACTTGACTGTATGCAAAGTGTTCATTACGTCACAAATACTGTAAAGAAAAACGATAAAATTTTATACAGTGATTATATAGCAAATGTTTGACTTATTATTCTCAGTTAAGATTAGATAGGCATTTCTCAAAACAAAATAAATCATTAATTTTTAAGCTTCAGTAGCCAGTTCAATGTAATCCTGGTGACGAGCTGATTTCATGGAAGTGGCTACTAAAGCTGCTAGAATCAATCAATCAATTCCAGACCAAATTTTGAAATTGACAGATATTGATACAATTATTTTGTTCACAGCGTGTCAAACAGCGGTCCATAAGAAATGTCACGACAAAATCCTGGGAAAATGTCCGGGATCAAGTAAAGAATCTCAAAGTACAATAGTAAGTACAACTTCATCACATTGCCACCGCCATATTGATGGTACCAAACACATAGCAAGTATAGGACTAGCCTTTATTAATCTCAATTTAAACTGAAAACTAGATTTTAAACTGGGAAGCGAGTATCTCACGTTCGAGAAGTTTTTTTTCTCATTAAAACATAGAATTTTGTGACTCAAATAAATAACTGTAATACCAGTCTTGAAGTCGTTATACCTAAAATTTCTATTATGATAAAGTTTAGTCATAATAATAATAATAATAATTAACGGCTTTTATTGGGCTAAATCAGGCGTACAACCTCTCAATTTAACCCAACTGTTTAACAGTTAAGAATGTCAAATTAAAAAAATATATAATTACCCCTTTTTATTTTTTTAATTGTTGGAAACTTCACCTGAAAATTAATAGTAATTAAGTAATAATTAATGATTAATAAAATTAATCTTATGCCAGATTAGAGAGAGAGAGAGAGAGAGAGAGAGAGACAGATAGAAAAGAAGCAAAAGTAGAAATTTTGAGCATACGTATTTAATTATAATTGACATTTTAACCCAATTTTTTGGTTAAAAAAAATGGCAGTAAAAGTAATTTAATTAGAGAGATATAAATCACGCTGTGTTGGCCACGTCATCAAAATAAATATGAACCACGTTTATTTTTGACATGTTGGTTATATTTAGAAAACGTTTAAACCTAAATCTATCATTTACTAATATGATCCAGTGGTTAATTAATTTTACACGGCGAGCGACCTTGTAATACTTGTTGCTCTTCTTCCTACATCTCTCTCTCTCTCTCTCTCTCTCTCTCTCTCTCTCTCTCTCTCTCAATTATCTATAACCTACTTTCACACTACTTCTCGTTCAAGTACGTTCTATCTTACCCCTTTTATTTTACGTGCTCTCTACCTGTAGCTATTATTCTCTCTCGATTTCTATTTTTTATTTCATGTTTTATTTTTATATTAAACATTTGAGTACTGTAGACTATATATATTAAAAAATACTATGCTAGTTTTTTTTTTTTTTTTTTTTTTTTTTTTTTTTTTTTTTTTTTTTTGCCAAGAATTTTTTTTAATGTTAATATAGTAATTTTTAATATTTTATTAAAAAGATTTGTCTTTCGTGAATTAAATTAATATAAATTATTCATACAACAATTTCTCGACTCTAAAAGTTATAATTAAAGTTATAATATTAAAAAATAATAATAATAATAAGTGTAACGAAAAATACTTGAAATAAAGAGATTAAAAATATATAGAATAGAAATAAGTTTGCATTTTTTCAGCATTCTGTAAAATATGTAATTAGTAATTACCATCCTTTGCATTTATTTTTAATAATATTTAAATTAACATGATATATTTATTAGCAATGTCACAAAATCACAATGTAAAAAAAAAGTATTACGCAGCAAAATTATTTTTGCTGTTTATAAAAATAAATTGTATTAAATTACGGAAAATATTTATTTGTTTTTCACTTTTTAAACCACATATTTTACGTTTTCTCTCGTTCTCACCCACTCTCTCTCTCTCTCTCTCTCTCTCTCTCTCTCTCTCTCTCTCTCTCTCTCTCTCTCTCTCTCTCTCTCTCTCTAATGTTAACCTAGTTTCTGTCCCATATGCTCGAAATCAAAGGTTTAAAAGAGTCAGTTAGTTCCAAGTGCAAACACATTTGTTTCACTTCGCTCTCTCTTGTTACCACTGCAACATTCACTCAGTGTGAGAAAGAAAGAAAGAGAGACAGATCATTTTTAACTAATACTTAACCAGCGAGAGAGATATTGAGTCTTACAATTTGGAAATAGCAGTGCTTCTTGCGGGTATGTAATGTTTTATAAAAAAACTGGAATGTTGAAAAATTGTGTACAGCATAGCTATATTGAATTGTACATCACAATATTTTATTATTTGACGTGTACTGCTTTACTATATGTTGTAAAATATAGTGATTTTGCAGTGGAGAAAAGTAATTTTTCTGTACAACATAATTTAAACCACATACTAATATTCATAAGTTCTACTACTTGAAGTTTTTATTTTATTTTCTTAATATTTTGTTGCATTTAGTTTTGTCACTACTTAAGGCGGTGGGGGACCGACTTGGACCGGAAATCACTAAAAGAACTTTATTTTTACAATAATTTTTTGTACATGATTTAATTACAATAAAACAAACACTATAATTTTCAAAGAAAATCAAGTAAATTTAAAATATATTTTTTTATGACAAAAAAGAAATTTAATGATATTTTTAATTGTAAAAAAGTTTCTAATTTGACTAAACTTTTTCGCTCAAATTTAAATTTTTACATTTACATGCTATCTTTAAAGTGTAATAACTTAAATATTTGATCGTGTTTTTACATATTTGACATAACTAAATTTTAAAAGTAACATTTCTTCTTTTACTTTGTGTTATTATTATTATTCGTAACCGTTCTAGTTTGCGAGATATCAGTCGGTCACCTACCCCCTTAATATTGCAACATATCATGTGCTGCGGGATATATAACTATTATTTTATTTTTGCACTATTGAATTAATTGCTACTAAAAATACAATGCATTCATAGGGAAATTAAAACAAAAATACATGTAAAAAATTTCTTGCTTTCATATTTTGGCAATAATCAACCTTTTATTGATTATTAATTAATTAATTAATTGATTGATTGATTGATTGATTGATTGATTGATTGATTGATTGATTGATTGATTGATTGATTGATTGATTGATTGATTGATTGATTGATTGATTGATTGATTGATTGATTGATTGATTGATTGATTGATTAGACAGATAGACTATCCTATGTAAAACCCTATATAATAATATGTTTTCAATGTTTCAGTACCTGAGAGAAAGGTTTAAGATCGACGTTCCGCACAGGTTCAAGGTTCACAACTTCATGTCGCCGACATTTTGTGATCACTGTGGTTCCTTACTCTATGGTCTCTTTCGTCAGGGTCTCAAGTGTGAACGTGAGTACCGTGATTTTAATTGTTTATTTTATTGTAGTAAATAAAATAGGTAAAAATAATGAGATCGTGATTCTGGCTTGGATATTATATATCTTTATATCATTTTGAAACAATTTTTTGTAAGTTTTTATTATAAAATTATTATTATCAATATTTTAGTATGAACCTATGACGTCACATAAATGTATGTTCCACTCAATGTCGCAACCTGTAGTTTTATCAAACTTAACTTTAGTAACGTTTTTATTATTGTTGTCGTAACAGAGAAATGATCCAACTTAACAGAGGTTTAATTACAGATAAATTGTTGCTACTTGCGGAGGTATTTTTTTTTGTCCTATACAGTATATAATTTTTATTATTATTATTATTTTTTTTTTACTTACATGTCAATTTAAGGACATCAATTGTTGAGTAATCATATTAATTTAAACTCCCTATAAAATACCAAGTAGTTACTCTCAATCTATTTGCATTTTTAATAATATTTTTAATTGTTGATAGGTCACTATTGCTATTTAACTGAATATTTTTTGTGTGAAGTTTTCAAAAGTTTTGGTGAGACTACTTATTAGTATTTTCTACGAACAGTTAAATTATAAATATTACTAATTTAATATAATTAAATAAAATCATGGTAGTTTTTAGTACCTATTTTTACTGACGTCAGTGCCACAAGTTAATTTTAAAAACTACTAATCGTGTTTGTAAACCCTGTTTTCTGCTACTAAAATGACGATCAACTATGGTTATTCAAATGTATTGCGCATTTTTTGGTGTAAGAAAAGAGGGTTTACGAATGACACTACTTTTAATAATAATCCAACAATTAAAAATACAGTGCGTGTTTTTAAAGTAATTTTTATATAATATGCAGTCAGATTTGCAAGAGTATTTTTACTTATTTTATTTATACAATTCCGTTTTCTACACTATATGTACAGTTACATACATACACAATACATTCTGTAATACACAGAAAATAACACAGTTTTTAAAAAACTGAAGAAATAATTATTTATATAATAATCATGATTCTTATTTTTGAATCTGGTTAAATTTTACCAGTTTTAAATCACAAGAAATTTAGAAACAAAAAATGAATTTAATTTGATTTTTGAATCTTAAATTGTCTTCTATAAATTGAATTTTTTGTTTAATACTCCGTTATTGATAAGAACTTTTGTCATCCTTGTATAATTCAAGCAGATCTGAATAAAACTGTAACGATGAAGTTTTAGTTGCTAGATTTAGATAATCTGCTATTATCATAAGTGGTTTAGCGGGTATACGATGCAAAGAAGTAAAAAGAGAAAAATTAAATGTAAAAAATGTATACCATTTTATGCGTAGTACATTTTTGTTGTCAATTATACTAACAAACATCAACGAAGTTTTTAAATAAGGTACGGAAAACGCAATTTGAATTCTTCATTTCCGCTGTTTTTTTTACGTTTTCAACAACATTATTTTTCGAGTTTTTTTTGTATATATATATTTTATTTCTTCTTATACTGGAAGTAGAATAAGACAAAATTGCATAAGATAAACGAAATGAGTTTCCACCTTCTTCCATTATCATAATCTACAGCATATTACCATGATAAAGTCAAATAACTTTTTGGTAACAGTGTAAAATTTTGATACAACTATGAGTTCTATTATGAAAAGAAGTGTTATGATTGAAGGTATTGAAGTATTTTCTCAGATACGAGAAAGCTATATGATGTCAATTTTTTTGCTATCAAATCGATTTGCTATACCTTATTATCAAACCTTATAACAAATCCTGATGACTGTGGTGGTATATATAGTAGTTTGTTCTGTAAATTATAGTAAGGCTCATAACAGAGATCAGCTGCCCAACAAATTTAGACACATTCAATGGTTGATCTTATTTTTTGAGCCAATAAAAGTGAGTTGCATGTTGAGCAGTGATTTTTTTTTTTTTTTTTTTTTTTTTGTGAAGTATCGTTTATTCTTATCAGGTCTTAAGTTCTAAACGAAGAAATAATAATAATAATGAACTATACATATATACGTCGTAAACAGGTAATGACCAGATTACGAAATAGCGACTCTACTGAGTTTATTGTACCTAGAATCAATGTCAACTATTACAATGATTCATTTTTTCCTAGAAGCGTTGGTTTTATATAGTAAATTTAATTCTAACATTAAAGATATCAGCAGCTTTGTTTCAAAAACATGTATTATGTCTAATTTGTTGTATGTTTACCTTTTTTTTATTTTACTTTCATGGATAACTAACTTAATGGGCTTTGCCTTTTTAGTTATCCTTTTGAGCAATTTTAATGTTTTATGACTTGACTGTTTATTGTCTGTAAAATTTTCTTGCTCAATAAATCAATATTATTATTATTATTTGTCTTTAACAAAGGAAAAATTAATTTTGAAGCTGGTTCAAGATTTGTGTTTAGTTTATAGAACGAACTAGTGAAGATGTTTCTTTAGTTTGACGTGAGATGGCTGTCTCGGTCTTGGACTGCCACACTTTGCTATGCAGTCGTCATAAACTTACACATCAGCTCAACAGCTATTTCAGTACAAGTGATAAATAGCTGCTATAAATTGCGCGCTACTGCCATGCTGGAGCAGAAATATTCGTTTTTACTTATATTGTCTACACTTTGGAATGAATATAACAAAATAACTCATGAAATGAAAAAAATTGAATAAACTAAAATTAATACTACATTATGCTGTGTATTATAATCGCTGATCGCTACGGTCATTTTACTTAAAAATGAATTTCTATTGGCATATGGAAATAACTTGTATTTAAATGGAGTTTTACGTCAACTGAAATCTCCATCTAATTGCATTGTATGGCCATAAGCCAATAGAAATTCATTTTTAAGTAAAATAACTAACTGTACAATGTGGCATAAACTACGTTGTTATATGCACATGGACAAAATAAAATACGTAATAATTATGCTAGCTCATTTTCAGCACAACTTGTTTAATTTAGCATAATTTATGCTATTACAAAATAACTATGTTACATATAGCACACATTGTATGTAGCATAATTATTTATGTTCTTCCACTTAAGCATAATTTATGCTATAATGACATACATACAGCATAAATTACATGATTTATTCTTTCCGTGCATAAATGTTGCCACACTAAGATAGCATAATTATTACGTATTTATTTTTGTACATGTGTACAGCATAATTGTTTTTATTGTTTTTTTACAATAATTATGTTTTTATAAAACATAAAGGAACATGGGTTTGTATTGTTGACCTTTGCCAGTGATCAACCTGATGACCCTTGCCAATGACAAGTGCTGATTATGTGAAGTTGTCTATTATAGTAACTTAATTAGTAATTATCATAGTATAAGTTTACGTATTTAATTTTGTATTGACTCGTTTTGAGTTGGTAAATGATGAAGCTAATAATAATTAGTGATTAAATGCTTGCGATTTTTTTTATTTCTTTATTATTATTATTATTATTTTTTTGTGAATGATCGATAAATTGCAATCAGTGAAAGTCAAGTTCACGAGCAGCTTGCCAAGTCACACAAATCTTCATTAACATTTTAATCTCTCGACTTAGTTCGGTCCATTAGACTGGACGTGATTGAAATATCCGATCAATCGTCTTTGTTTGTGGCGGCACTTTACACTGCAGCGAGTTCGCAAAGTCACGCTTTGCTTAGTTCATTTGTTTAGCTTATCCTTTCCATCGTATTTTATTACATTTATAAACCAGAAGTGAATTCAATGTAAAAATCAATCGTTTACATAAATAAAATTTACATTAATGAATATGACAGAAAAGGATTACTCTGATAATAATTTCATAGCATTGCAATTCCCTCAAATATGTGTAGACCACTTGCAATGAACAATTTTGTTTTAAATTTGAATTTCAAATGGCATTTTTGCACAAATTAAGAGAAAGATTTGCAAATCTTTCACTTAATTTGGGCAACAATACCGTTTGAAACATCCGTTAATTTTCATTTCAAGTGGTCAATAAGTTTTACTTTTAATAAATAATTAATAGCTATAAAAAATGGTAATTAATAATAAAACAAGTTATGCATACGTATAATGAATCTATTTGTAGTAAATTCTAAAGTGGTTATTTAATTTAAATATATAACGCAACGTAGCAACGCAATACATGAGATGATAAATATATGATATTGTGAGATTTTGATTATAATTCAAGATTTTTTTTTTAATAATTGTTGTTTCAATAATGCAAGGTATCTCCCTAATTAACAATTAGAGCAAAGCAGGTCACGGTACCAACTAAAATTCTGCGGTCAATATCTTACATAACTACGGTCAGCATTTTTATCTTTCTTTTTTATATGTATTTCTCTCTGTCTGTGCGTCTCTCTCTCTCTCTCTCTCTCTCTCTCTCTCTCTGCTTATGTATCTCTCTCTGTCGCTCTCTATCTCTGTATAACTGTTGTCTTTTTTTCCACGTATTTCTATTTCTCTCTCTGTCTTTCTTTCTCACTATTATTTTTTTACACACGTCTCTCTCTCTCTCTTTCTCTGCTAGTACGCAACTAAGATTTAAGAGACATCTCGGGGCTTAATTAAACATTTTGCTGAGTTAATTATAAAACAATGAAGTGACTTTATGACTGTCGTAAACTAAATAAACTTTACGCTCGCTGCTCTTGTGTGAATTTGGAAATAATCATCTTGCAATCAACCTAAGAAGAGAGGGAACAAATGTATGAGAAATTTCGAAAAATATTAATCCGTGAATAATTAATTAGAGCAATATAAAACTAGGAATAATGAGTAATGCAATGAGTAACCTTATCTTTTTTTGTTTTTTTTTTAATTTGAAAATTATAATTTTAACATTGTAGAAAGAATCTAAAATTTAATTTCTAAATATACTGCTATATACATAACAAAGATTTTTTAACACTGTTTAAAGCTTAAACCTCTCTCCTTAAAAGAAAAATAATCATAAAAAAAAGGAATATTTATTATTTTATTTCTATATTGCATTCTGTAGGCCTGGATTTCATGAAGTTTTTTAAACCCAAGCTTGTAAGGGTACACACAGACAAAAATAAATATATATTAATTATGCTGACTCATTCAGCACGATTTGTTCAATACAGCATTATCTATGCTATACTGCATAATATTTATGTTACATAGCATAAATATTATGTTGTACAGCATAATTATTTATGTTGTTCTAATTTAGCATCATTTATGCTATAATGACATAAATACAGCATAAATTACGTAATTTATTATTTCCTTGCAGAAGAGTCGAGGGTCCTAATAATATGTGTAAAATGATCGTCCTATGTAATGAACGTTTTGAAATACAATGTCCATTTAATATTGAAAAGTAAATTAAAGAGTAAAAACTAAAATTAATAGAAAGCTGAGGCTAAATTTTTACTAGCCTTATCCCTGTCTTGCTATTTTTGTTCTATTTTATTTCTATTTATCGTATAACTTCTAAATAAAGTAACTATTCTCAAAATAGCATCATAAAAAAGAGAAATTTTATATAATCTGCTTAAAATATTGAAAAAATATATATATTTTGATTTAAATTAAATAGGTCAAATTGTGATTTGTGTAGTGATATTGGGTCATAGTTCAAGGTCATCTGCATGTGAACCAGGTCAACTCAGACATCGTTGAGTTACAGGTGGGGTTGCATCTCTCTCTCTCTCTCTCTCTCTCTCTCTCTCTCTCTCTCTCTCTCTCACACACTTTTTCATGTTTTCTTTCTCTCGTAAAGAGTTAGAGTTCATGGTTAACTTGTCACAAAAATTGGGTTAAACTTTTTACTTTTTACCCCACCTAGCGAGCTAGAGAGAATGAGAGAGAGAGAGAGAGAGAGAGAGAGAGAGAGAGAGAGAGAGAGAGAGAGAGAGAGAGAGAGAGAGAGAGAAAGAAGAGAGCTAACACAATCACGCGTGTGCAAATTCCTTGCCAAATGGATTAAAGCCAATAAAATAAACTTTGCTTTTATTTAAAATGTTTTAAGTAACCAAGGTATAGCTCTCTTAAATTTTGCACAAACCAATTTTATGTGTGTATACTTTGTAAATTTTCAACACTTAAGTTTAATTGTTTAAAAAGTATATTATTTCAATACATTATGTACACATTATTTTGATAATATAATTTTACCAGTACAAAAAACTCAAGCTTAATTTGCAACGTGTTCTTACGATAAAAATAGGAGCTGAATTTGGATATAGGAAAATATATTATTACAAGTTTTCTGTCTCTCTTTTCTTTTACGTTATATGATACAAAGTCCGACTAAGGTATAGCCTTATTGGTTGATTCCCATTCCTTACCATACATGTCTAATTAAATTGTAATTTTTTGAGAATTATTAGGAAGTATTATTATTAAATATTCTTAAAGGCGTAGAACACCTTGAACAAAAAATTTGCCTAATATCCTAACATACCCAAATATCAACACTATTTTGGCCGGAGTCATTGATTTCTAATTTATTTTTCATTTACAAAATGTCAGTTGCGGGTTTACTACGTCACAGCTTACCTGGTCCATGCGCGCGGAAGCAGGCGAGCTGTGACGTAGTAAACCCGCAACTGACATTTTGTAAATGGAAAATAAATTAGAAATCAATGACTCAGGCCAAAATAATGTTGATATTTGGGTATTTTAGGATATTAGGCAAGTTTTTTGTTCAAGGTGTTCTACGTCTTTAAAGGGGACATTGTCCTGAATCGATAGATATACAAATTTTCAAATTTTTGAGTTCATTATGTATTTTTTATTTAAATATTAGTCGTGAAATGACGTCACGTGCTGCAACTTATCTGTGCTCATATGCATAGGTGAGCTGTGACGTCATTTTTAGATTTTTAAAAATTATTAAATATGCTTACTGAATTTAAAAATTATAAATTCACATAATATGTATCGATTCAGAACAATGTCTTATTTTAGAATAAGAAATTAATAACGTTTTAAATTTTTTAAATAATTTTCTCTTCAATAGTGCAGATGAATATCTTGTGATATATTATCTTATTTTTAAAATGTGAAAATCTTCATTATTCATTATTCAATATTATAAAAAAAATATGGAGCGTGAGCCACAATTTAAGAGTATAGAGCAACTCAAGAACACTTCAAAACTTTATAAAATAAGCACAATTTCTCAGTTTAAAATTTATTACCATTTTTATTAGTTAAAGCTACTCCTCAGACCTAATAATATATATTATTATTTCAATTAATACAAAATGGGAAACACAGTAAACTGATCAAATTTCATTATTAACCAAATATATTGCAAAAGAGCTTTAAAAAATTGTAAAGTAGGCAAAAACACACTATTGCTGACGTCATGACTAGTGATGTTCAATAGAAAAAGTGTTGCGGGTTGCATAAGTTGAAATTTTTCTTAAAGGCGTCACGGTTCTTGGACAAAATAATAGTATTTTTTGGAAATCCCATTAAGTGTTAAATGAAATAAAAAAGCATGTTGTCTGGTCTGGAGAGTTGCTTTAAAGAAAAAAAAAAATGATGCAATTTTCATTTGTATTGAAGCTCGAATGTTAGAATATAAATCAAATTATATTAGTATATATCATAGGGACCGGATCTCCAGTTTGTTCAGTTTTTGAAATATGCATGCTAGGTCACATCTGAGTTCAGATGTCCATGAATCATGAAGTTTTATTGCCAAAAATGCAAAAAAGTTTGGACTGAAAAAAACAAACTGTTTTTGAAATTTGTAAACTGGGTCAGTATTTTAAGTTTTTGTCGGTTTTTTCAAGTTTTTCTCAGTTTTTGGAAACTGAAAATAGACTTTTAGCGTACCTTAAATGTTGTGTTAAAAAAAAAATAATAATAATAATAATTATTTTTGATTTAACAGATTTTTTTTTTTTTTTTTTTTACGTATTTATATTTTTTTTTCAATTTCAAATTTATCCTTCTTTATTCATAATTTTTTGGTTTTTAAGTAAAAAATTATCAAAACTGCATTTCACTGTTTTTGTATAATTGAACTGAAAGTGAACTGATTTTGCTGTTTTTGCAAACTGAATATATCGAGGGCTACGCGGCAATTTGGAACTTGTGCAGCCTCCGCGCGCGCAAGATTGAAACATATGGATTCTCCGCGCACCTACTTTTTGGCACATATGCAGCCTCCGCGGCCGCTAATATTGAAACATGTGTAATCTCCGCGGACGCTGCGAATGAAACATATGTACATTCCGCGCGTACGAAAAGTGACACATCTGAATAATTTGCAGAGTTTTATGATTACAAATTTTAAGCACAAGTTTTTTAATTTCTCTGATGCAAAACTTAACGCTTTAATGATTTAATGATGTAAATAAAATTTAAATAAGATATGATAGATAATTTTACAATAAAAATATATTATGTACCATTACTTTTTTTTAAATGAATATGCTAATAATGTTTTTAAAACAAAGTTTTTATTTATTTTAAATGGAAAATACTTTTCAAAGCTCTGATTTTTTTTATAATAGAATTTTCTTGTGATTCATTTTATGAATTTTTAAGCTACCCTACCTCAAGTCAACTTATGAATGATCAGCTAGAGTATTTTCTTATCATACATACACTTCAAAGGTCAAAATTGTAAACATCCAGTCTAGTTGACTATTGCCGGTAAATGTTTCAGTTTTCATTCTGCTTTGTAGAGAGTGTAGTTGTATTTTTAGTTATTCCGTATAAATTAAATTTTATGATTGATTTTTTCAAAAAATTAAATTATTTAATTTAAATTATAATAATTGCAGTGAATAAAAAAAAGCAGAGCATTAGTGAAGTGTGTAATTTTATTGTAGTGTCGGTTTTTTGATAAGATTATTTTTTACTAAAAAATTTCAGAAGAGTCTTAAAATTTTAAGGTAGGTTTCTTTATGTGTTATTTAAGGTGATAATTTAAATTCTTTAAGTTTTTAGTAGAGAAGGTGTTAAAATATTTTGATGGGGAAAACATTTCAAATTTTACTGTTAAAAGTATGATTTTATTTCTTTTGAACATATGCATTTACTTTTCATTACTTGTTTATTATTTTTATTTTTTTATTTTTTTTATTTATTCATTGATTCATTTACCTATTTATAAATAAATTTATTTACCTATTGCTTCATTTATTGATATGATCATTTATTTATTAATTATCTGTCTATTTATAATTTAATTTTTAATTAGCTTTTTTTTTATTATTAACCTCTATTAATTTTTTTTAAATACAATTTTAAATTTATTATCCGATGATATTATATCATCCTCCATGTAAATTTTATCTGTAAATGCAATTCATATCGGTAGGTATAGCTTTCTTCAGATGTGCCAAAATATCATTCTTCAGATGTGTCACTTTTCGTACGCGCGGAATGTACATATGTTTCATTCGTAGCGTCCGCGGAGATTACACATGTTTCAATATTAGCGGCCGCGGAGGCTGCATATGTGCCAAAAAGTAGGTGCGCGGAGAATCCATATGTTTCAATCTTGCGCGCGCGGAGGCTGCACAAGTTCCGAATTGCCGCGTAGCCCTCGATATGCAAAAAAAAAAAAAAAAAAAAAAAAAAAAAAAAAAAAAAAAAAACTGGACTGAATTCAGTACTGAAAATGCAAAATTTCAAAAGTGAAAATCCGGTCAGTGTTTTGCTCAGTACTGTACATAGGACAATTTGCTATACTATATTGATATATAGTGAAGCGTGCAGCCCAGATAGTTACGTACTCTAAGTACATGCACGCCTCAGTTGTGACATAACAACGAGACAATCTGTGTTACCTACTTCACGTCTACTTTACCTTGACTCTGGCACGAGTGAGTCTACATTTAGGACAACACTAACATTAAATACATGTGTACTATTAGCAACTCTATATAGATCTTTTTGTCTTATTATACACGGAAATTAAAAATTATGTAATTTATCCATATTTATAGCATAAAAGATGTTATCTTAGAACAAGATAACGTCATTATGCTGTACAACATAAGATTTATGCTATGTAACATAGTTATTGTGAAATATAGCATAAATTTTGCTATAATATATAAATTAGGCTAAAAATGAGATAGCATAATTATTACGTACTTATTTTTGTCAGCGTGTATAGGGAGATTATCAGAAGAATCGTATTTCTGAAATTCAAAAGTTGATACTCTAATTTTTTAACATCATATTAACCATGACGATCAGATACGGGCTTAAAATTTTTGAAGGAGACATTATTTAAAGGCACAGAAAACGTGAAACAACAAGTTCTTTTTAATTAATAAACACAAAATGGGATTTAAAAAATTTATAATAATTTTTACGAAAATGTAAATGTGACCCCACAAGAGAGCATGAAAAAACTGTAAAGTATGCAATTTGCGTGAATATTCATGTTTATGATGTCAGAAACAGGCAAAAACTAGTATGAAAATGTTGTGCGGGTTTCATAAATTGAAATTTTTTTATCACTGCTACGGAGCTACAGTTGGGTTTTGAGACCAAATAACATTATTTAGATAAGTCTCATCAAGTGTTTTGTGATGTAAATGCTCATGTTTTCATGTTGTCTATGCCTTTAAGACATAAATTTCCAAAGTAATTAATTTAAATATCTAGTTCGGACGCTTTAAAAGTTTTTCATATTTGGAGTTGTCCAATACTTTTATTATTACTATGTAGAAAAAAATAACTTTTTACTTCGAGTCACTGTACTACATCCCCTCATTTTTAACTTAATTAACACACTTGTATTCTTTAATATAAAAATGTTAATAAATTTTTTAACTACTAACAAAAAAAATCAAAATCTAAAAATATGATGAAGCAGTGCGGTATAAAAACGATAATTAAGAGATACATAGTAAGATTAGTAAGCGAGTAATAATTTATAAAGATAAAATTTATTTAGAACTACAAATGAAATATTTCAAATAAAAAAAAAATTAGTGCGATATAAAATGATAATTAAGAGATACCAATTAAATGAGTAATAAAAATATGTGCGCTCCTCAGTGGGTGACCTAGTGACCTAACAAGCCAAGATTCACACAGACAATGTCAAGCTTTGTGTTCGCACCTTGTGATCGCAAGTTACATTTTGTTTCTCTGTCTCTGTGAGGGGGGCGTGGTCACTGGCCTCATTTACATATCACAGGGAAGTCGAGTTATAGGTCGCTCTACTGTGTAATTAATGTTTAAGAAATAGATAAATATACAAACAAACAAATAACTGAATAAATAACCCAAAAAAGTTTCAATATTTAAAATTTAAATACTATACAATCAAGGGGTGTAAAATTGAACTCTAATTCTCCAGCTTTTCTAAATATCTCTAAAAACACGAATTTTTATAATATTGAAAAATGTTTTTTAATTTACATTATATGTTACTCCATAATAGAAATGAATTTTGAGTTTACCACACGGAATGAAAAAACTTATATAATTTATGCTACATTTATGTTATTCTAGCATAATTGATGCTAAATTAGAACAGCATAAATAATTATGCAGTAAAACATAATATTTATGCTATATAGCATGGTTTTTATGCAGTATATTATACATTATGCTGTATTGACTATTGTACAAATTGTGCTGAAATTGAGCTAGCATAATTATTTATTATGTATTTATTTTTGTGTATGTGCATGATAATTGATAATAATAATGTACATACAATTTTTCTTAAAAATGTAAAGAGCTGTTTATCGTTGATTTATGTGCATTACTTTAGTTACTAATACTAACTTATTTTTAAGATATACACTTTTAAGTTATTATGAGTAGCTAAAATAATGCATTTTAGCAAATTATTAAAAAAAATTTAACTTATAAAAGCTTAAAACACCTTTAAAAAATTTATAACAACTTAAATTAGCTATTTTTAATAATTTGCTAAAATGCATTATTTTAGCTACTCGTTATAACTTAAAAGTGTATATCTTAAATAAGTTAGGATTCGTAACTAAAGTAAAATGCACCAATTTTTAGAGTGAAACTGGTGTTATTTATGTAAGTCCCATCAAGTGTTTTGTGATGCACGGAAATAATAAATAACGTAATTTATGCTGTATTTATGTCATTATAGCATAAATAATGCTAAATTAGAACAACAGAAACTATTATGCTATATACAGCATAATATTTATGCTATTGTTACACAGTTATTATGTAGTATAGTACAAATTATTCTGTATTGGACCTATTGTGCTCAAAATGAGAAATGAGGCAACATAATTATTATATGCAATTATTTTTGTCCGTGTGTAAATGCTAATGTTTTCATTTTGTCTATGCGTTTGTTTTATTTTTCCTCGACAAAATGGCTGCCATGCACAAACACACACACACGTGTGTGCAATGCTAAAAGCTATTGTGCATACATGTACATAACAGGTGTACACACAATACGTCCTTGGTGATTCCCGCTGCAGTCACAAAGTGCCAGTATTAAATTACTGCTGTGACGTCAGACACGTCCACTTAACTATTAAATATAATTTGTCACTCTAAAATTTCAAAGAGCGGGAAATTAAGTGACAAGTTTGAAATTAACACGAGAGAGCAAGTGTATATAACGTTTTATGTAAATTGTAAAAGTATTTTTAAATTGTAACGGGGTTTTATTTTTGTGTGAATTTTATTTTTATAATTTTAACGTATGTTTTTTTTTAATGTTTTGAAGTCTATTTTACTAAAAGACATGAAGTGTAGTGAGAAATTTTACACTCTGTCACTTACATAACATAGCTTAACATTACATATTATAATTAGCAACTTAATTTTTATCTTAATTGTTTAATTTCGTATCGTAATTTAGTATACTCTAACAGCTCAAATATGAATGGATCACCGTTTAAGTTTTTTAGTGTTTCGAAAAAACTTTAGTACTAAAAACTAAATAAGAATTAAAAAAAAAAAAAAAAAAAAAAAAAAAAACTATTGACTGATAAAGGAACAACTGTTTTGAAGCCGACTATAAGCAATTTCGCTTACATCCGCTTCCGTTTCGTCTTACTGCGCATGCGTAGTAAGGAGAAGCGGAAGTGACTGAAATCGCTTATAGTCGGCTTCAAAACCGTTGTTCCTCTACTAGTCAATAGTAGTATTGAATTGTACAACAAGCAATATAAATAAGAGTCCACTTTTTACGTGTTTTGCATTTTAGTAACTTTAAAATTTAAAACATAAAACAAAATATGCATGCAAGGACAACAAGTACGTAATTATTATGCTGGCACAATGTCAGCAAAACAAAAAATTTATTTTGCTATATTGAAAAATAAATATGCTGCATAGCATTATATTTTTAGCATAATTTTTGCCATTATGCAAACTTTTATGTTTTATTGTATATCTAAAACTTTACAATTTTGGAATTAAATAATTGTTCTGTACTCTGAAAAAATAAATTATGCATAGTTTATACTGCATTTATTTCATTAACATAATTGATGCTAATTTTATCATAAATGACTATAAGATATTATTAAAAGTCAGAGGATCATGTGGTGGGTTTGTACCTTTTTGGCCTCTAATTAAAAAATATTGAAGTTTTATAGTATTAAAATTATTTTATTATTAAATTAGAACATAAATAAATATGCTGTACAACATAATATTTATGCTTTGTAACATAGTTGTTATGCAATATAGCATAGATTATGCTGTTTGTATTAAACATAGGCTAGCAAAATAATTATGTATTTAATTTTTTTTCTCATTATTATGCTACATAGCATAATAGTTAAGTTGTTCAGTATAATTACTTATGTTATTTCAAAGTAGCAACATTTATGCTCTACAATATAAGAATTATACAATGCAACATCAATTCATGGTTTGTTCCGTGTATAAATAAAAAATAGATAGTAATGATTTTCTAAATACAGCAATAAGTACATGAATCACTCACATTGAAGTCGTCTCGTGATATTTGACTTTAGATTGCAAGTTGTTCTGTGTGCCAGGATCAATCAAGGCTAAAGTTAAGAATAGTCTTGCATGTTAGGCACCAGTCAACCTTGTCTTTAGCTCAGTGACGTGTAAGTGCACATAAATCTTGCCAAACCAGCAGACATACCGGCTACTTTTCTCCTCCTCTCAGCAGTTGGACATTCTGCACTAAATAATTGTAATTCTCATTGATAAATATTAAGATGGGACCTTTTTCTGTAGGATTGGTTAGAAAATTAGATTGGAAATTTTCATTAGTCATAGACAGTGGTGTATTAAGGATTTTGCAACGGGAGGGGTACAGCCTATAGTGAGCATAGGCAAAGGGGGGAACCACCCCCTTTGCCTGTGCTTTTTCAGACCTGACGGGGGGGGGGGGAGAGTCCGGATCCCAAAAACATCCCCTTGAATACGCCCCTGGTCATAGACCATAAGAAAACATAAAAGCATTTATATCACAACACGTGATGAGACTTGCATTAATAACATCAGTTTGTCGCAAAACCCAAAAACGATGAAAGGAATTATCGTTTGATTACATTTTGAACTGACGTAGAAATTTCAATTTATGCAACCCGCACAACATTTTCATACTAATTTTTGCATGTTTCTGACGTCAGAAACATGAATAGAAACGTAAATTGCATATACAGTATATTTTCACGCTCTCTCGTGGGGCTATATTAATATTCTGGTAAAAGTTGTCAACAGTTTTGAAGATCCCATGTCGTGTTCATTCATTAAAAAGCACATGTTGCTTTGTGTGGTCTATGGCTTTAAATCTGGATAATTTTTCTTGCTATATTTGTATAAGGTATATATATAATATGTTGGTATCATTCCAATAAATTGTTATAATTTTCAGCTTGAAAATGTCGCTCCATTAGACTTTATTGTTGCAGTAATTGTTGATTTATTATGTTGTTCCATGACAACGCGTGTTATTTTTAGACCATACTTATAACTTTGCCCTAACCTCCAGGTTCTAACAATGCAAGACATTATAATTCAAAATTCCAAATTGATATTTGAATTGATGACGTCACAAGTTCTGGCTGATTGTCATATATTTGAATGTCGCAAGACGACGCAAAAATTAAATAAGATCACGTGACTCGGCAAATGACAGTCGCAGTTAATTATACGGTCTATTAAATCACACTTCACTTTTGTATTGATTAGAAATATGGGTTACTATCGATTAGGTGGACATATATTGTATACGAAAGGTAAGAATGGTGTTTAATTATTGAAATTGCATGAGATTTTGCTTGAAAATGTGAAATAATCATAATTATTAATTGTTTGTAAACATTTTATGTTTGTAAAATATGTATAACCGTCAATATGATATATGTTATACTGAAAAAACAAATGTGTGCTGAAAATTTAATCTACAGGTAATATCATGAACAAAGAACAAAGGAATATAAATATATATATGTTCACGGCGCACAGAAAAAAAATGCTAGCTCATTTTCAGCATAATTTATTACTATACTACACAATTACTAAATTACATAGCATATTTTAATTATGTTAAACGGCATAAATATTTGTGTTGTTCTAATTTAGCATAATTTATGCTATAATGACATAAATACAGTATAAATTACGTAGTTTATTATTTCAATTTGAGTAAAAAGTTTCAGGTGAAATAAATATCCAGGTAGTCAGAATTTACCTGTATTACGTCAAAATAATTTGTGTCCTCTTGCATACAAAATTAAATACGTAATATTTATGCTAGCTCATTTCCAACACAATGTGTTCAATACAGCATAATTTATGCTATATATACTTCACAATAACTGTTACAATACATAAATATATTTATCTTCTGTCGTTTAATTTCTATGATATTCTATGAATTTAGTAATATTTATGCTATTAATGACATTAATGCAGCATAAATTACAAAATTTATTCCTTTGTGTGTATATATATATATATATATATATATATATATATATATATATATATATATATATATATATATATATATATATATATATAAACAGAACAGTTAAAGAAGGTAATTCTTCATTGTTCTTGACATTTAGGTTCACTTTAAAAGAAAATTAAATTTGTTTGTTTGTATTGGCTTCTCTCAGAGAGAGAGAGAGAGAGAGAGAGAGAGAGAGAGAGAGAACTCACATGCTGCTGCGATGTGTCAGTCCCAATTTCACGCTAATTTCTCCCGCCTCTGCTTACTATACCTCTGTACTCACCAAGCTCAATACTTTACCAACCAAGCTAACTTCACGTGGCTGGTCGTGACAATACAGAATGACTCATGCACCACATAACACTGAAAAAACTCATATCTAGTCTGTATACATTGTATTGACCAATGTATATCACTGCCTTTCAGTGTTGTACTATTTGAATAGCTATTTCACCTGTAGTTATCATTTTTATGTAATATTTACCTTTGTACCACCTGGCTAGCTACTTATTCACCTGAAGTTATCATTTTTATATAAGATTTATCTTTGTACCACCTGCCTAGCTACTTCACCTGTAGTTATCATTTTTATTAGCTTTACCTGTGTACTACCCGGCTATTGCTAATCACCTGTAGTTATCATTTTTATATAATAATATTAATAAATTGTTTTTATTAGAGGCCAAAAAAGGTACACATCCACTTACATGGTCTTCTGACTTTCTTTAAACAATATGCAATAGTCAAAGCATTTCTTTATTGCATCTAAATATATTATACATAATTATCAAAGAAAAATCACAGTGATATATTTTCTGAAAGTAATTTTTAGTACATAATATAATATTCGAGAGAAATGAGTACAATCATTTATATTATTGATAACATATGTTTATATAATTTATGACACATTATTTATATCACTTTGTAACAGTTCTTTACTATATTTCTCTCTCTCTCTCTCTCTCTCTCTCTCTCTCTCTCTCTCTCTCTCTCTCTCTCTCTCTCTCTCTGGTATCTCTCGCTTCTGTAAAAATATAAGATTTACCTTCGTACTACTCACAAGGTAGTGAAACACAATTTAAACCAAAATTGTATTTTCTCTAGATGTCTGTTTTCTCAGTGTAAATTATAGAATGACCAATATATTTAAATAGAGCACATAACTAGACCCTAGCCAAAATAAGATCAGTGATTTTCACAACCGGATGCACCCATTTTTTCTTAAACAAATTTCCCACAGAAAATCACCAAAAATATTACACATGATTAATGTAATATTGAAGTTATTACATGTTAAATTATATTTCTATAACTTGATTAGAATCTTAGTAAAAGGGGGTGCTTTTAGTTGAAATAACCTGTCCTCTTGTTTTGATAATGTTTACATTTTCTTAGCAAAAGTGAAGTCTCTTCTCTTCGTTTTGACCATTCCAAGTTTAAAGAAACAAATTTGAACAATCATAAAAAAAAAAAAAAAAAATTTTAAAAAACTCAAAAATTTATTAAAATAACAATATATTATAAATGAAATTATAACAGTAATATACCTTATTTAATTATATTTTCATTGTTATTAAAGTATGCTTATCACCATAAAATTCTCACTTTCAGATCACCAAAATAGAAAGTAACTTCTTTTTTTTTTTTTTTTTTTTACCAATTTTAGTAAAAATATTTGCGTATTTTATTTTGTTAATAAAATTCCATAATAAAAAAGGCATGATTTATTAACAAAGTTTTTAAGTTTTCACATTAAAAAGTCGCCCCCGGGTGGGCTCGAACCACCAACCTTTCGGTTAACAGCCGAACGCGCTAGCCAATTGCGCCACGGAGGCTTGTTGATGTATCTTTACACAAAACATTTAGTCATTCTACGTGACGTCACTGGCTTTATCTTTTGTTGTATAATATATAGCGTGTGTGGTGTGGCGACTTTTGTTTACGTGGTCTATGTAGGTGATACACTACTATGCTACCCCACGCACGGCAAATTTAGAGGAAAACTTCAAAGATGGCATGATTTTTTTTTTAAATATTTCTCCGAGTTTTTTTAAAAGCACTTTTTTTTTCTTCCTCTTCTATTTTTATTGTTATTATATTATATTATTATTATATTATTCTAATAATACACTATTTCAATATGATTTCAATCCAACAGATATTCGACTTCTTTTCCTATTTTATTTTTGTACTGTATTCTTAAAAGGTACCTAAGAAGTGATTTTTAATTTCTCCTATCAAAAGATTTACAGTGATTTCTAGCAGTCGTATTGGTCTGCGTACATGGATAAACACTTAATAATTATGCTAGCTCATTTTCAGCACAATTTATTCAATACAAAATAATTTATTTCTATATTTAATAATAATTATGTTACGAGGCATAAGTATTATGTTGTACAGCATAACTGTTTATGTTGTTCTAATTTATCATTTTTTATGCTATAATGATATAAATGCAGCATAAATAATGTAATTAATTCTTTCCATGTACGTTAATAATTTTACGAAAGCGTTGTGAGGGCTTGAAAAAGAAAAGTTTTATTATAAATAAACATGTCAAAGATATACATATGAGCAAAATGTTTAAGTAATATTGAAACATTTGCATTGTAAATTTTACAAAAACAGTAAACGTGTATTGCAATATTGTAATAATAATGCACACAGAAATGAACTTTGTTTTAAAACATATGTCAATGTTTTGTTCATATATATGAACTCAATAAACCATTTGCTTCATATTAATTCACTAACTTATTTATTTATTTTCACTGATGTAAGTGCTCTCTGATAAGCAAAGATTAAAAACCGCAGTTATTTTCAATCAATATTATGCTGACGATTGCAATTTATAAATCACACGTGACTTGTGATAACACGCTTCTCTTATCACAATCACGTGATTCCCCCTCCCCCCAAGTACATCATGCAAGAGAGATAAAAATATAAAAATGTTCACTTATCAGAAATGTATTGCAAATTGCGGAAATAATGATTGCATAGCCCTTTAACTTGTGATAGGAAGCAATAAAAAAATCTTCATTTCAATATTTTTATTTTTCTTAAAGAGAAAACATTTTTTTGTGTGTTTTATAGTTTTTCTTTCCCCCCCCCCCTCCATTAAAATGATGCATTAGCCTGATTTCTGATTTTCTGCGTTTTCTGATTAATTATCAACCTGTAATTAGGGTCAATTTTTTGTTCCATGCAATTTTTATGCATTTTCCATTAAAAAAAAAAAAAAACACTGACAAAAATAACTACATAATAACAATGCTCACGGACAAGAAATAAATACGTAATAATTATGCTAGCTCACTTTCAGCACTTGTTCAATACAGCAGAATTTATGCTATATTGCATAACAATTATGTTACAAAGCATAAATATTATGTTACACGGCATAATTATTTATGTTGTTCTAATTTATGATATAATATAATAACATAAATATAGCATAAATTACGTAATTTATTCTTTCCATATACACAGACAAAAAATAAATATATTTATTTATTTATTACGTATACGTAATAATTATGCTGACTCATTTTCAACACAATTTGTTCAATACAGAATAATTTATGCTATACTTTACAATTACAATGTTATAATAGCATAAATATTATGTTTTACAGCATAATTATTTATGTTATTAGAATTTATTATTATGCATGCTATAATGACATAAATGCAGCATTAATTACGTAATTTATTCTTTCTATGTATAAAAACATGTATTTTTCATAAGAAAGACAGTAAAAATGAACGGAAAACTTAAATTTTACAAATTGTTTAGTTACATAGATGTAACTCTTCAGTACAAACCAATAACTTGGTTGAAAAAAAGTTTGAACAGTAACTTGTTAGTATAAATGTTATTTCTTCACCAGAAAACATTTAATTCTTCACATCGTAAAAAACATTGTATATATACACATTAATTCTAAAAAACGTCTAAATAGTAACTTTTTAATAGTTTTTTTTTTCCGTGCGTGCAAGATAAGAAAGTAAAAATTTACATCACAATATCTGTTCCTGCAGACCGACAAAAAGTTACAAATAAATATTTTATATTTGTGTTTTGTTAAAGTAAATATAAAAGACAAGACGTTCGCACCATCAGCTCTATTTTTAACCGCACAACAAAGTAGCATTGAATCAGCTCTTGTATTTACTACGGCGTAGCAATATGTATTAATAACATAATTATTTAGTTTTTATTTTGGTCCGAGCAGTATAATAATAACATAATTATTTAGTTTTTATTTTGGTCCGAGCAGTATATTAATAACATAATTATTTAGTTTTTATTTTGGTCCATGCATAACATAATTATTCACAACAAGGTAGTGTCAAGGTTAGGCAGAATACTCTTGTTAAGTGATGGATATCAGCACTTTGATTTGTTATTGTTTTTATATGTACTGTATGTACTGCATGGAGCGCAAACATACTTAACGTAGTCAAAACAAAACAAAGAAATCATGAGATCATACTTACATCTATCACATCAATTTGTACTCTCACAAACTGGGGTTCAATAATTGCAATTTAGGAAATATGACGTCATGTAATGCAGGTCTACAATAGAAATTGTAAAGCTGGGTTTCTACTTTACAAGTTTTCTCTTCAGTTTGCTACAAAAGGGTTGAGAGTTATAGAATGTGTAAGCTACCTTTAAAATTGTTCAAGAACAAAAAAAGATGTGATGGGACCATATAGACCGGTTGCATTCATATTTAAGAGCCACCATTTTGCTGGTCAGGAATACATAAGCCAGCATACTGTAGAAGAAACGTCATTTTTAGTTTTTTTTAATAGCAAAAGAAGCTTCAAACCTGAATCAAAGCCTTACTTCTAGCTAATAATATGTTCGAAGAATATTAGAAAAATTCGTTCAGATGAAATACACTTTTTTTTTTTTTTTTTTTTTTAAAAATTAGTAGAATTTATGTTTCCCTTATGCTGAGCAATGCATTACGCACCACAAACATGGTGATAAAGCGCAAGGATGTGCAATGAATCTATAAGGTATTTCGATAGATTTGGTAATCTAAAGAGAATATTGTTATTCAAATTTCTGTTAATTTTTTTTTTTTAATTTTATTCTGGAAGTTGTATTTTGTTGCCCATTTGATCAAAGTAATTTTGACCCGCAATACAAGTTTCCAGCTGACCATTATTTTTCAGCGAGAATCCTCTTTGGATTACATAAGTTATCTACTTACATTGGGACCATCGTACATACACCTGTCCTGTTATATTACTTAAGCTAACCTCCCTTTTTATCAACGCAGAGATTTTTTTTTTTTTTTTGGTAAGATCTCTTTCACAATTTGACAAAAATAAGTTTACGAAAAAAATTACGTACACATGATTGTGATAATATATTTAACCATTCAAAAACTCACTCTAAATCCACAATGTTATTCTTATGAAAAAAAAAAAAAAGTACACGACAATATAAAAAAAAAAAAAAAAAAAGAAGTTAAACCACGAATTTATAATGTCTTATTTTTACGTGTAATTAAAAGTTATATAGTTTAAAAAAATCAGTTATAGTCCTGTGGTAATAATGAAATTGAGGGCAGTTTAAGAGAGAGAGAGAGAGAGAGAGAGTAAGAGACGTAGTATTAATCAGATTTCAGTGAACTGCTCACAATAAATCGCCCGCCTCTTCCCCTCTCTCTTTCTCTCCTCCTATCCTCCTGACACAGGTGCGTGCTTCTATAATTTGTGAAGCACCGAGATTGTCTGCCAGCCTACCTATATGCTTACTATACATACCAATGTTCTTAGCTCTACAAATTTTGTCACTATTTTCTAACATCACCAATTTATTTACACACGTAATTGATTTAACATCAACATATTATACTGAAGTTAATCATATTAATTCAATTAATATGAATATTGAAGTTAATTTAACAGTGCTCACGTTTAAAAATATCGTAGTCCAAATACTTTGGTAAACAAGATATTACATCGCGGGGAGGCTAGATAAACTGGGGCCCAGACAAAAATAAGAAGAGAGAGAGAGAGTGAGAGAGAGAGAGTGAGAGAGAGAGAGAGAGAAACGTTGACCTCAAGTAATTTAAAAAGTTGTGCTAGAGTTACTCTATAGGTTTTGCTTTTGCTTTTGCTTTTTATATATATATATATATATATATATATATATATATATATATATATATATATATATATATATATATATATATATATATATATATATATATATATATGTTTTTTTTTTGCGGAAATAATATTTTATGATCAAGGGAAAAATAAATAACGTTATGTATGCTGCATTAAATAATTCCTATACTGTTAAAATAGCATTAAAAAAAATTGCTTTAAATTTGTAAATATAGATGAAACTTTTAAAATGTAGAGAAAATATCCTAATCCAGGGTAAAAAGAAATTTATAAGCTTGCTTTCTACAGAGCAATATGAGCCACTTATATAGCTTATAAATTTCTTTTTGGCCTGGGTTAGCATATTTTCTCTACCTCGCGTTTCTCTTAGTGAAAGCTTACATTATCTCCCATTCCCTGATTTTTCAAAATCTATGTATGAGTTTTAATACACTGAAAACATAAATTGTACAAATTATTCAGTTACATAGATGTAACTCTTCATTACAAACCAATAACTGAATTGAAAAAAGTTTGAACAGTAACTTGTTACTTTAAACGTAATTTCTTCAGCGGTAAACAGATAGCTTTTTACATCTTAAAAAACTTCGTATATATCTAACAAATTTATTACAAAAAAGACCAAATAGTAACTTTTTCATTACTTTATTCCGTGCGTCACCTCTTTTTATTATCATTATTTATCATACATATCGCATAGTCAATTTTTCATTCATATTTATTAACATAAATATTACGTATTTATTTTTGTTTGTGTGAGGTTGAGAGAGTACAGAGATAATTCTGTTGTACAGTAGATTTACTTTTGTGTTTGTTATTTGTGAGCGAGGTTGAATGACACAGTGGCAGTAAACTTACAGACAATAAGAAACAGTTTGTTTGAAGTCACTTCGTACCCGAAATACAAACAGATATATTGAATTGTACACTACAAAAAACTAACGTATACTAAACAAGATATATTGTACGTATTTAGATGTTTTGTATCTCAAATTTTAAAAAGAAAACTCCCAAACCTTCCTCGTGTCATTTGAAAGCTTGCATAAAATATTGTCATCACAATATATTTCTTATCTAGCACTCATATTGTGCATTTTTTTTAGTGTATAAGTTTGACTATCATTTCTCATTGTTTTGCTTAAACAAGAACCTGCTTATGTACAATGTTTTGTATATGATTGTAGGAGATAGAAATGAATAAATATATTTTGAATTTTATAGAAACAGCTATATAATAAAGTTGACGCCCGATGAGTTGCATAAAAAAATTGCTCATTTTGGCAGTTTAAAACTAATTTGTGCAATATTTTTGAGAGCATTGATGCTGTTAATAGGTTGAATCAGTACCTCAAGTATGTGAGAAAATAATAATAAAAATTAACTAATTTTCCATCAAAATGACCCAAATATGAAGTTTGTTCTATGTTGAGTAATGTAATTCATTACTCCAGTATGGCGTCCAAGTGTATTAAATATGACGTCATGAGCATACACCCTATAGAAACAGATACCTGTGATAAAATTTTCATAATCCATAACTATCTACACTAGTAGCTTATAAGTAAGTAAAGCGGTGTATATATAGACCAATGTTTTCTCATACTTTGATGTCAAAAAAAAAAAAATGTTTACTCTCTAAATATTTCAGCTTAGACAGTAGATTTCTGTTGTTTCAGTGTAGGTCTGATTTGCTTGAGTACAACACAAGAAGCACACAGACAATGGAGGGGACACACACTTATTTGTGTCCAACTTTTCTACGCACTAAATTTTGTTTACTGTCTTGTGTGAACTCACAAAACAATTATCTCAAAATTAAAATGTCGTTCTTTTTTAATTTATTGCTAATTAATTGAAATTTACTGAAATGTTTACAAGTCTAATAAATAAATAAAGTTATTACTTTCTAAATAATAGTAAAAAAAAAAAAAAAAAAAAAGGTAAAACATTTATGCTATAGTTATACCATTTGATCATAAATATTAGAATAGCATAAATAATTATGCTTTACAACAAAATATAACATCTTATTTCCTAAATTAATATTGAAATTCTAAAATTCTTTATTTCTTTGAATTTTCTCTTCCATAAATTAAAATTTTCTTTATTCTTTATTTCTTTAATCGTAAACTTGCTAGCATCCATCAATAATTAACATAAACAAAAGAAAAAAAATACCTACACACAAGTAAAATGTTTTTTTAACCATATTTACATTCACAAATAATAATAAAAAAATATATATCGGTGTTTTTATTTTTTTGACCATCATTGCTTTTTGAGATAATATTTTTAAAAATACTAAAATGTCTTGTAAGCTTCAAAATTGATTATATAATAAAAATAATTTTGATTTACCTTTAAAAACATTGAATTCACTGATCATTCTTAACTTAAAGTTTAATTTATTATGAATTTGTAATTTATGAATAAAAATGTTCAGCTTGCTTTATTAATACATATTTGTTTATTTGTTCGTTTATTTATGGTTTAAATTTCAACTATTTTTATTGTAAGAAGCAAAAATACTTTAGTATGTATTCCAGTATTATAAAATCACATCATAAGAAATCATAAACATTATAAGAAACAAAATTTAAAATTAATTTAATATTAAAAATTGAAGATACAATTTCATCCTGAAGGTTAGGCAAATAGTCGGTCATTTCTGTCGAGCAAGTTGCATAACTCTTACATTATCAGGGGCGAATTTTTTATATCGTTATATTGTATCGTATAGGATTTATTTATTTATTCGAGCATTTATTTATTTAATTTAGGCACCCTTTTAAGTGTTTTAAGGCTGTAAAATGCACTTATTTAACATTGTAGAAGCTTTTTCTTAGCGTGTTTATGAGAAAACTACTATACTAAAGTCAGAAATATTTAAATGAGGTATACTTGACAGGATTTCTACTACGTAATTTAATTTAGCAAACAATCAAGAAGTTTTGCATGAATTATTTATGTATAAAAAAATAATTGTTACTATAAAATTATACAATAACAAAAAAAAAGTAGTTAAAGTGACGTAAGAGATCCGACCTAAATACATTGGACTATGTAGATCGCAAATTTAAAAATTAAGAACACAGGTAGCCTTTTTTTTTTTTTTTTTTTTTTTTTTTGCAAAGTTTATTTTTATCTTTCTCTCTTTCTGTAGGTCTTTGCTAAATGACGTATACTGAACCGCTGTCTCGTAAAGTAAAATAGGTTACGTGTATTGATGTTAGTCTAATATTTATTTATCTTCATCATTTATGATGCACTGCTTTCATATCACAAGGTCAGGGAGGTTAATGAAGTTGTCTCACATGACACATTTATAAACATTTTGCAAATTAGCACATAGGAAATGAAAAGTAATTTGTTAGTATATTTGTATAATGTTAGTAATATAGCTACTATATACTTTATATCACTTATAAATATGCACGTGTAAAAAAACGTAATAATTATGCTAGCTCAATGCAGTAACTTTTATGCATATTGGCAATTATAAGTAATTATTTAGTAATTATTTTAGTAATTTATTTAGTAATTATTTTCATAATTTTATATTGACCATATTGTAATGTTATAATGAATTATAAACACATATTGTGTGTAAAAAAACACGTAATAATCATGATAGCTCAAATTTTGTGCTTTTCAATTTCAACATAATTTATGCTATATTCACGTACAAGAATACTACGTAATATTATTACGTGCGTAATAATTATGCTAGCTCAATGTTAGTAACTTTTATGCTATATTGTATAGTGATTTTACAGTATACTATACATTGCATAACATTTAAGATTTTTAATATAATTACTTTATTAGTACAAAATAGCAACATTTTTGCTCTAAAATATAGAAAGTTTTGTAAGAAATACAAAAAGAGGTATAAAATACATGTAATAATTATGCTATTTCAACTTTAGTAATGTTTATTTATGAATAACATAATTTATGCCATATTCACAGACAAAAATAATATTTGTAAAAATTATGCTAGTTTATTTTCAGCAAAATTTTATTTAATACAGCATAATCTATGCAATACTACATAATAACTATGTAGCAAAGCATAATAATATACTGTATACAAAATTATTTATGTTGTACTTATTTAGCAACTAGCATGCTATAATGATACAAATGTAGCTGAAATTACGTAATTTTTACTTTCCGTACAATGTTTAATTATAATTTCATTTCAAGTAAAAAGAAAAATCTTCTATGCCAAAACTTTTTTTTTTTTTTTTTTTAAGAAACATGAAAGCTATATATTTATATTTATTCAATTCATATTTTGGTAGTTCTTTTTATATTGTTTCCTACAAGTTAAAACCTATATGTGTGATTTTTTCAGTATGGATGCCATGGTTAAAATAATTGCCAACTTTTTGAAAGAAAGAAAGAAAAAAAAGAACAAAAAATAATTTTAAAACTAAAATATATAATATATTTTCAAAATATATTATATTAATAAAACGCACTTGAAATTAGCTTAATTTAAATTTTATGATATATAAAAACTGAAATAATGATTTATTGTTTGTTTTAATTTAGAGAGACATGAAAATTTAGAGGTGTGTTTTGTGTTGCTTAGAGTTTAGAGAGAAAGAGAGAGACCAAAATAACCTCCTCTAATCTCCCCTACATCTTAGAAAAATACTCCTTCCCTCTCTCCTCTGTCTCTCTCTCTCTCTTTCTGAAAGTAGAAAAAAATGTTGGCTCAGATTTGTCTTTTGTGTTCAGTTCCTCGCAAAGTGCCGTTGAGTTAAGTTAGTGCAGTTTTAAAGTGACGAAGTAAGATTTAAGTGTGTGTCAATAACATGATCAAATCTCAAATATATCACAAATTTAACAATCGAATGAACGTAATTGAAAAAGTGACATCTATATGGCTTTACCTCGTTTAAAAACAGTGCAAACGATCAGTTAATACTTTATACAGTGCATAATATGTCTTTGGATCTGAAATATTTAAAGTGGTTTTCGTGTGGATGATTTTTAACTTTATATTAATATAAAAAAAAAACAGACAAAAATAATTTGAAAATTAACTTCTGTTGTTAAGGCAGTTTAAAATTAGCTTTTCGTCTGACTTTTCGTACCTTACGGAAAATTTTTTTTTTAAAGAAATTTTATTAAAGTGACACTTGAAAATATATATTTTAACAGTTTTTTGTATATTTAAACACTGCAATTGAAATTTAAACCTATTTTTTTGTGTCAATTAATAATTTAAGACATCACAAACGTATGGTTTTCCTGTTTTTAACTTAATTAATATTTTAATTATTTTCACTCCGTCGTAATTTAACGTTACAAAAATGCCGCTGTTCGATAACTACTCCCTATACGGGACAACGAGTGGGCTCAGTTCCAGCGCCCTGAGTAACTCCAATCTTTCCTACAGTACCTTGCTGATACTAGGTAGAGGTACAGGTGGTATGATGACAGGTAGTAACTTAGGTCTTCTCAGTGGTAATTATTATGGAACAGGTAGAAGATATTCACCGTTGTTACCTACAATCATTGAAAGTAACTCACCTACTATACCTCGGCGACATCACCAGATACCAAGAACTACCCCCGTCAGTTATGCAACTAATATATATTCAACTCCTAGGAGTACACCTGCGTATAGAGTACCTAAACCTTTAAGGGTAGATACTGAAAATATTGATGTATCAACTCCTAGAAAACCACCTAGAAAACAGGTAGAAGAAAATGTAGAGGATGTTACTGTTAAGGAGGGTAATATAGGTGAGGGTAATGTTTCAAGGTCAACTATTAAAAGAGGTAGAACGGTTGTAAGAATACATACGAAACATTTAAAAGATAATCCTAATATAGAGAAAAAGAAGCGGCAAATGACACCTGGTGAACGATTAAAAGAAAAGTTTATGATAAAAGAAGATAATAATGATCAGATTAAAAGAAAAAGAGAAGAAGAAATGAGTAAAATGACAGAAGCTGAAAAAGAGGAAGCTGAAAAAAGATATCGTAGATTAATGATGATGAAAGATCCAATAAATTTTTACATGAATAAAAATTCATTAACACCTGTTAAACCTGAAGTTAGTACAATAACAGCTGATTTAGATATTACACCTAAAAATTCAGATTCGGATTCAGATTCAGATAATGAACTTAATAGTGATAATAGTTTACTAAAGAAAATTCAAAAAAGAGGATCTGTAATTCAAAAAAATAAAAATTCACCTGTTCCTCCACCCAGAAGTAAGAAAACAAAAGAAAATGTGGAAGAAGTTCATAGAAATACGATAAAAAGAAAAACTGGTGAATCTATTAAAGGTGGTATTAATAAAAAGAAAGCTACTGCTAAAAAATCAAAAATTATTTCAAATATTTTAGATACAAGTATTTTAGAACCTCCATCTTCACCTAAAATGTTCGTAGAAAGTATTTCAGTAGAAGAAGAGATTATGGTTTTAGTCAAAACTCCACCACGTGCTAAGAAACCAGAGTTAGAGAAGAAACAGACAGACAGCGAAATAAATAAACAAACTATTTCGGCAGTTGATAAATCTGAGCAAATTCAAACAAACGACCAGTTAATAAATTCGACGCAGAAGTCAAGTTTAAATACTAATGACGTCAACAGTAAATCTGTTCTTGAGAATATAAATAAAAATGTACAAAATGAGCAATTATTGCAGCAAAAAGACATTTTTATATCACCACAAAATAAAATTTTAGGTGAAAAACAAGTTAAAAGTGGTGAAATTTCACCAAAACTAAAAGACGACAAGAAAAATGAAAAGACGCAAATTAAAGAAGAAAAATTAAAATCACCGATAAAATTGGAAGACAAAAAAATATCTACATCAACAGAAAAAATAAATTCTAGAGAACAATCACCAATTTCACCAAAAGAAACTAAAAAAGACGCTCTTAAAGACAATAAGGATAGCTGCTTAAAAGAAATGAAATCAAGTGAAGATTTAAAAGAAAATATTGATGAAAAAAGTGTAAGCAATAAAACAGAAAAAGACACGTTGGAAAAAGACAAAAGAAAAGAAGATTCACCAGTATCCAAAATTACCACTAAATTTGGAGGAAAGGATTCTACACCACCAAAATCACCACTTGTTGCCAAATTTGGTGAAAAATTTGACCAAAGAGATAACAAGTCACCAGCCAAAAAACTTGTGCAAGAAAATGTGGTGAAAGATAAATCACCACCAAAATCACCACTTGTTGCTAAATTTGGTGAAAAGTTTGACCAAAATCAAAGAGATAATAAATCACCAGCCAAAAAACTTGCACAAGAAAATTTGGTGAAAGATAAGTCTCCCCCAAAATCACCACTTGTTGCTAAATTTGGTGAAAAATTCGACCAAAATAAAAGAGATGACAAGTCACCAGTAATACAACTTGTACAAGAAAATGTGGATAAAGATAAATCACCACCAAAATCACCACTAGCAACGAAATTTGGTGAAACTGAAAAAACTAAAAGTGATGAAAAATTGTCACTTATAAAATTAGAAGATGCTAAAGAATCACCAAAATCACCAATTGTTTTTAAATTTGGTGAAAAATTAGATGAAACTAAAAAGAATGAAACGTCACCTTTAAAAGACTTACTTACTGTTACCAAAATTGAAACCTTGGATACAAGTCAAGAAGATAAAATATCACCAACTGAAAAAGATTTGCCAAAAGTTGGTGAAAATTTAGAAAAACAAAAAACAGATAACACAACATTGAAAACAGATTCACCAAAATCACCATTAATCAATAAGCTTGGTGAAAATGTAAACCAAAATAAACGTGATGAAAAATCACCAGTTAAAAAATTAGTAAATGACAGTAAATTAAAAGATTCTTCACCACCAAAATCACCAAATAAACTCGCATTACCAAATAAATTTGAAAAATTAAATCAAGAAAGCAAATCACCAATTGCTAATGTCAAAACAGATTCACCAACAATTTCACCAAGTAAAATTACAACTGGTGATAAAAAGACAAACCAAAAAGATATACCAAAAACTGGTGAAAAAGACAAACTGTCAGACATTACCAAAAATTTACCAAAAATTGGTGAAAATCTGGAGAAAACAAAGAAGAAGAATATTCCTTCACCATTGAACTTAGTGGAAAGTAATACTGAATCACCATTGTCTTTAACACCTCAGAATACAGATAATAATAAACTTGGTAATGCGCCAAGATATAAAAGTGTTCGTAGAGGCAACGAATATGAGTTTATACCAATTTGGGGAGAAGAAGAAATTGAATTTGATCGTAAAAAATTTCAATCCTTTTTTGATGATGATTTTAATCCTTCTAACGAAACTTTAATTTCTAATGAAGATATTGAAATCAACACAATAGAAGTGAAAAAAGAAGAAGACATTAAAATTTCACCTTCACAAAAAACTGAAAATAAATTAAATAAACCATGGGAGGCTAAAGTTCAAAATAATAGCAAAAATACTGAGAAAAAAGTAGGTGAAACAAAGAAAGTTGAAAATAAATATTTTAAAGAAATTGAAAATAAAATTGAATCACCAAAATTGGTACCAAAAACTGGTGAAAAATCTGGGAAATTATTTGGAACAGAAAAATCACCAGAAAAAGTAATTGAAAAGAAAAGTGAAAATAAAATCAGTGAAAAATCTCAAGTTGAACATAGGGAGAAAAATGACGTTAAATCAGATGTGAAAACTTCTCCAAATTTGATCAAAGTTCCGGAGAAATCAGAACCGAAATCACCAAAATCACCTTTAGATAAGCTGGAGAAAATTGTCGTTGAAACAAAGAAAAAAGAGGAAGTCAAAGAATCAACGCCTAAAGATACAAAACCTTCGGAAAATAAAATAGTATCTAAAGTTATAGATATGAAAGTTAAAGAAAATGATACAAAAACTAGTAAAGTAACTGAAAGTAAAATAGATGTTAAGGTAGAAAATAAAACAGATAACAAAAATACGAATGTCAGTACCGCTTCTTTAATTACAAATAAAATTACTAAACCTGCAGTTAACGTCGAAAATAAGCAGGAAAAAATAGTTGATAAGCAAGAAAAAGGTGTCAATAAATTAGAAAATAAAGTTTTACAAGAAAACACCCGAACCGCACCTGTAACTCCAAGTAAAATAATTAAAACACCACCAAAAGTTGAAAATAAGACAGAGAAAACACCAGAACCACAAGTTACTACCCCAAATAAAATAGAAGTTAAATCTGAAGAAAATACCCAGAACGCTCCTACAGATTCAAATGTTTTAGAATTACCCACCACAAATAAACTGTCAAAATCGTTGAGTGAAATTTTTGCTAGAGAAACAGAAAGTGTTCCTTTAGTAGCGGAAGAAGAAGAAGACAAACCTTTGCGTAGAATTGAACGTGGAGTCTTAACCGCTTCTTTAAAACCTCGTGATTTCTCACGTTCTACTGTGAAAAGAAAAAATTACATTGCGAATGCTGCTTTAAGTACTGAGGCGGAGCATATGAGGAGAGTAATGGAGAGTAAAATGTCGCTTGATATTTCTGTGGAAGCTACCCCGAAAATGCAGGAAAATTTACCGAAAACTGAAATAAATACGAAAATTCAAGAAACTACACCTAAAAAAGTTGAAACTGAAGCGAAAAACGTACAAACAGCACTTAAGCAAGAAACTCCAGAAAGTGTGATACAAAATACAGAAAATAAAGAGAAAAAATCAGAATCTGTACCTCAAAATAATAAAAATACAAAATTAAAAGAACCAGCACCGAAAATTCAAGAAGTTAAATCTAAAAATATTGATACCTCAAAAGTAGTTTCAGAGAAAAAAGACGAAAATATAAATACAAAGACGGTTGACAATAAATCAGAAACAAAGAAAGTAGGTGAAAAACCTGCTGGTAAAAAATCACCACCTAAAACGGGAGCTAAAAAAGTAGAAGAAAAACTCAAACCAGAAACTCCGAAAGAAAACCCGAACGCTGTTCCACAAAACAAGAAGCCTCAAGTCAGTAAACCACAAGAAAAGACGGCAATCACGCAAACACAACTTAAAAACCAGCTTAGAAAGTCAGTGAAGGGGGCAGTAGTTAAAAAACCAGTTCCACCTCCTAAAGGACAAAAAAATAAAGCACCTCCCCCACCCCCACCAAAGAAAAACAACAAATTCCCAGCACCGTTAAAACCACTGTTTATGAATCCAGCTTTTGCTATGATTCAACAACAGATGCAGGCAAAGAATGAACCTGTCAAACCACCTCTTCGTAAAGCAAAGGCATTGAAAAACATCCACGCGAACACTGAAAATGAGAGTGAAAGTGATCCCCAATGTGAGATAGATCGTTTAGAAAGACATACAGTACGTCAAATGTTATTTAAAGCTGATAAAGTATCAACGGTTAGGCATATGACATTAAAACTTGCACAAAAAGCCACTCTAGAATCCGAGACGAATTCTGATGGAGATTCTGATACGGAAACGGAGTCAGATTCTAGCGGTTCTGATACAGAAACAGAAGATAATGTTAATCAGACGAAAGTAGATAGGACAAGTACAAGCTCGGAGGACTCAGGATTTGGAAGTACGCATACCTCACCGCTTACTAATAAAAATGGTAACGTTGTAGAAATTAATTAAGTAATTAATTGTAGTTATGTGTGTGTGTTTGTTTGTTTGTTTGTCTCGAAACATTGGTCAGGATTTTTTATAGTGTTTTTTTCTTTTTGTCATTTTGATAAAATTTGGACACATTTTTTCGGTTTTAGCATATTTTATTTTTTTAACCTTCTCTCTCTCTCTCTCTCTCTCTCTCTCTCTCTCTCTCTCTCTATATATATATATATATATATATATATATATATATATATATATATATATCTTACTTACTATGACAATAATTTAAAAATGCTGAATATTTTATATTAAAAAAATACATTTGCGACTTTTAAATATTTTAAAACGTTATAATGACAGTTTTTTTTTATTTAAAACTTCTTTACGCTGTTATTATTATATTTTTATTATTTTGTAATTAAAAAAAAACTTCTTTACTTGCAACAAAAATGAAAAAACTGTATAAAAAATGATAAATATCACCATAAAATATGATTTTACTGTCATTTTAAACACTTAAACATTCTTCCACTTACGAATAAATATTATTTTTTAAATAAATTACAATCCACTACTTTAAACAAAAAAAAAATCTCAGATGAAAATAAATTTGCAATAAATTGTAATAATCACGTTAAAGCTCTTTCTAATCACAATCTGTTTAATATAGCATAATTTATGCTGTAAAGGATAATTATTTATGTATTTCTAATTCAACAAAATTTATGCTATTTTAATATAAATGTGGCATTAACTACGTGATTTATTATTCCAGTGTGCAAAAGAAATAACGTAATTTATGCTGCATTTATGAAACAAACTACTTTCGATTTTTAATTGTTGTAAAATTTTTATGATGTTCATTTTTCTTGAGAAATGCATTAAGAATGTTGAACTTTATTTGAAATAGTTCGTTCATTGCAAGTGGTCCATTTTAGAACAAATAATGCTGAATAAAAATTATATGAACAATTATGCTGCATAACATAATAATAGCTATTATGCAGTATAGCATAAATTATGTGGTAATATATTAATTTTACTGAAAATAAGTTAGCATAAATTGAAAATAAAATATATTTAAGTTAAGCAAAAAGCTAGTATTAAAATGCTGTCTTTTGCAATAGAGATTATGCAGTTCTACCTGAGAATTACTAGGGCGATATGCTAGCCCCGCTCCTACCTGCGTGTAGCATATCATACCTGTCGGTCAGGAGAAATAGATTCAGGTGAGGTGGACTTGCAACCTCACCCCAAGTATATTTAAGTTAACACTAACATACTAAAATTTAGAATTGTTCCGCAAAATGGCGTACATGAGATTTTTTTAAATAACTTTGTGTATTAATTATTTACAATAATTATTAGTATATTACTTGATATAAAAAATAATCGTTGGTAATAATAATTGAAATATTCAATGAAATAAAAATTTCCAGAGATGGATGTTTCTTAGTATTACGTATTTATTTTTGTCGGTGTGATGGTAATATTGTTAAAATATATTTCAGTTCGTTCTTGCCAATTGATATTGTTGTAGCAGTTTTTATTTCGGCTTCACAACCCCCTCTTGTTACATTGAGTACTGCCTTACTTACCATGAGTCATCAACCTTAGTATATACTTATTATAACTTACAACTGACGTACTTTGGTATTAATAACTTTGTATTTGAATAACATTGGCGTATTTTTAAAATTTCTGACAAATGAAAGACAACAGTAAAGGACACTTTTAATTTGTTTGTACAATGTTGTTACCTAGCTACATAAGAAATGCGCAATTACATTCAAAAATCATTTGGTAATCGTCATTTTTTTTTCATTTTTTGGTGCCAAAAAAAACAAAAAAAAAAAAAAAAACTGTAAACAGCAAGTATTAATTTTTGTAACGTACACAAATGATTGTGTGTGTGAGAGATAGAGAGGAAAAAATAGCGTAAAAATTTGCCGCTAAGAATAACTTTAACAACGCATTATATTAATTTTTTATATTCATAAAAATATATAATTAATTAAATGTTATACATTTTAATTTTACTTCTTTCATTTAAAAATAATATTATTGGAAAATTTTCTTAATTAATTAAAACGATAGTTATAATTATTATTCAACACTTAATGTCAATTAAATCTTTATAATGAAAATCACCCACTTGGATAAACACACGTAATTTATGCTAACTTTATGTTATTATAGCATAAATATTTCTAATTTAGAATTTCATAATTATTTATGATTTTGAACATATTTATTATCCTGTACAGCATAATTATTATTAAAAATAGCATAATTATGTTGTAATGAATAAATGCTGCAAAAATTATTTTAGCATAATTATTACTTACTTGTTCATAAAATAAAAACTTTATAATTATGCTAGCTCATTTTCAGCACAATTTGTTCAATACAACATAATTTATGCTATACTGCATAATAATTTTGTTACATCGAATAAATAGTATGTTATACAGAATAATTATTTAAGTGGTTTTAATCTAGCATAATTTATGCTATGATAACATAAATAACTTTATTTATTCTTACCGTGTACATAGCATAATAATTCTGAAGTACAGCATAATTACTTATTTAATATTTAAATACGTTATTCTGTACAAAATAGTAGTTTATTGTCTGTAGCAAGATTTACGACCTTCCCCCCCCCCCCCTCTCCTTGAATGTTAAAATTCATATTAGTGAATCTAGTTACTCTGCGATAAACAAGTTTTAAATTTTAAAATAGAAAATTCTTTTAGAAAACTAATTTGCCTATGAAGAATTTACTGTTTTTTTTTCTTACAGAACTTGTACATTCCTCTCTCTCTCTCTCTCTCTCTCTCTCTCTCTCTCTCTCTCTCTCTCTCTCTCTCTCTCCACCTACTTAACTCAAGCTATTTTTCTACACAATTTAATTCCATTTCTTTTGTAAGTTTTTTTTTCCTCGTTTGTCAACAAGTGACTATACAAAAAAATAATTTACTTCGTTTTTACGCGACATATCTTGAATGTGTTCCAAAAAGATAAATATCTTAAAACCTGACCAATGTGTCGTTATCAGACATACTGATGTATAATATTGCATGATTAGCCATACTTGAGTCGAGGTGGGGGCAGAAATACCAGGTAATGTTTTTTACAAGAAAATCTATACAAATTTCCATGGTTTCTAGATTAAATACAGGACTGTTTATGTCTCTGAAAGATGCATGTTTGAATGTAATTCCAATAGTTTTAATTTACTGGAGTTTCCACAGTTTCTCAAGGTTTCATTGCAAATGATGGACTGTGTATTATAAAAATCTGAAAGATACATGATTGTTGTAATATTCTACCAATCTTATACAGTACACTGGAGTTTCCACGGTTTCTCTAGACTTTCATGGCAAATGTTGGACTGTAGATTGCAAAATTTTGCGAGGTTCATAAGAGATATCATTGTACCAGTTTTATACACTGGAGTTTCTATGGGTTTCTCTAAACTTCATTGCAAATGATGGACTGTAAATTATAAAAAATCTAAACGCTGCATGGTTGATATAATTCCATCAGCCTTATGATTTTTCCACGGTTTCTTTAGACTGTAATGGCAAAAGCAGGACTGTGTCTTTAAGCCATATTCCATTATATATATAGATAAATCCATAACAGACATATAGTTTAAAAATAATAAACAACTAATTTAACGTAAAAATCTCAAAGTTAAGATTTATTTTTATTATTTATTTATTGCGTTTAAAAAAGAAAAGTACGCGATTATTTTCTGCTTGAAGTTTCCTCAAGCTGTTTTAATTTTAAACACAACTTCCGTATTTAAATTATTATAGTAAAAAACTGCGACTGTATATGACATAACATTGAAGCACGCAGATTATAGCAGAGAAAATTACCGTGTTAAATAAGCTGGCCTCACTCCAGGCTTGAAATTGAATTGAGGTTGCCGCGTATTTTCCCATCATATTTCATCTATATGCCACAATTACGGAAATATAAACACGGAGAGAAATCATGAAAAACGTAAACATTCCAAAAATTTATATAACTTAAAAAATAATCGTTTAAACATTAGTGGTAATATTTTGAATATTGTATAATGGATCACTTGCAATTAAAGTTTTTCAATTATTTTAACCTATTTATTATAACGAATTTTCCATAAAAAAATAAGACATTAAGAATGTTTCAATATATTTTAAGTAGTTCGTTTATTGCAAGTGGTCGGTTATGACGTCACTAACTGTAAGAGTTAAAATTGTAACGAAAAAGACGTAGAAGAGACGTTACAAGCGTTAGATAAAAAAAAAACAGACCTTTGGAACTGCATATTAATGTTTACGTTTCGTTAAGGACTTAACGCTTGTGACGTCATTTACATTTTCATCGTTAGATTTTCAACGTTTACTTACCTAATAGCCGATAAATATACAATACTTTCCTTTTATCACCAAATTTTAGAATTTGTATTGGAAAAAACAATATTGAAAAAGAAGGTCTGCTTTAAGGAATTTTTATTTCACGTATAAAATACGTTACGTAATGTACTCTGCATTTATTTCATACAGCATAAATTTTGCTATTTTGGAGTAGCATAAAAAATGCACTACTTACCATTATTATTTTTTAACATAGCAATAATTATGTTGTTATGATTAATTATTGCTAAAATCCACCCAGCTTAGTTATTTAAGATAATTATTTTTTTAGTATAGCAATAATAATGTTGTTATGAATAATTATTGCTAAAATTCACCCAGCTTAATTATTTTCTCCGAGTGATTTCTCCCTCTATAATATTCTAATAAATCCAGTCTACATAAAACCATAAGTGAGTACAGATGTGTTTTTTTTTCAGTGTAGTATTTATTTACATATTTTACGTAAAATGTCGCAGGCTGCCAGAAATACGGAAACATACGAGACTTGTTAACACTTTTATGAGGAAAATAAATCGAAATTTTAAACATTATTCTTAGAATTTAAACCATTAATTTGCAAATTTAATTTATTGCTAGTTTAATTTGTGTAAAATAGCACAATTTTGAAATGTTATTTTATTTAAAATAAATACGGAATTTTTTTTTTCATTATTTAGTGACGTTGCACATTGTAGACAAGGTTAGATAAATAGCTTTGTTTAACATAGAAAACGTATGGGGTTAGGTGTAAGAGTGGGCCAGACATATTGTCAGGCTTATACCTCGCCCTTTCAAAAATTTATATTTTTTTCTATGCATTTTTTTTAATAAAGACGATTATTTATTTATTTTATTTATTATTTATGATAAATAAAAGAAAACGCAGTGGTTTAAATATATGATAAAATACAAAAGTAGCATAATATAGAACTGACATTTCTGGCGGAATCCAGACCTTCATTTAGAGTCAACTTTAGTCAATTTTCCACCTCGTTCTTTTCCATGAGGCTCGTTTACGTTCTAAATACTGTTTGAGTTGTGCTTTTTACTTTATGATCACTGAAACAATTAACGTAATTTATGCTACATTTATGCCATTATAGCATAAATGTTGCTAAATTAGAACAACATAAATAATTATGCTGTACAACATAATATTTATGTTATGTAATATGCAGCAAAGAACTAAATTGTGTTGAAAATGAGCCAGCATAATTATTATGTATTTATTTTTGTCCATGATGATGTGCGATTTAACGTGTTTTAATAATTCTTAAGCGAGGAATTTAAAAACTAGAACCTTCAATTGAACATGGTAAGCTCTATGGCCTGCAAAGTTAATATAAAACTAATAATGACCATTGCCAGTGATCAAACTGATGACCCTTGCCAATGATAAGTGCTTATTATGCGAAGTTGCATAGTCTTGATTTTTTTTTATCCCTTATAGTAACGGAAAAATAATCTACCCCCCGTAAGCTGCGACGCTAACTAACTAGTTAAACCGTAGTTAAGTTGTTATTTTGATTGTTGCAACAATTGAAAAAAGATAACTAAGGTTTAACTAGAGGTTGCAGCTTACAGCCCACGTAATTTATGCTGGATTGAATAATTGCTAGATTGTAAAGCACAAATGTTGCTATTTTCTAATAACATAAGTATGAAGTATAGTTATGCTGAACATCTTATGCTTTTTTTTTTTATTGGACAAAAAATTGTGTACAATTTACAAGCCAAGGTATTAACGTTATCGGCTTGTTCAATTATATGGGAATAACATAAGATTATTATTACTAATTTTATTTATATTAATAAAATTTTTGATTCTTAATTAAATATGATATATTACATACTCGTAAGTTTGCAATATAATTTAATGTAACTGCTAAATAATATAGCATAAATGATGATATTATGTTGCTGCATTGAGCTAGTATAACTATTAAGTAGTTATTAATAATGCTGAAGATTAATATGTTTAGCGTGAGCGTGTCAGACACAAAGACTCAGATCAAGTGATGAGGCATGAAATTGTCTTTGATGACGTCACTTGGCTCTGGATACATCACGTGGTATCAAAGTTGCTAGAATAGAACTCACAAGTGACGTCACAACACTTGAGTATTATCAGCTCACAGCGTGGGTTGTTTGTGCCTGGAGAATCTTTGCCAAATATAATGTTGTGTCACCTGTTTGAGATTATTATATACCTTTGCGCGCTCTCTCTCTCTCTCTCTCTCTCTCTCTCTCTCTCTCTCTCTCTTCTATTCCTGATCCATTTTCCAAATTTAAAATGCAAAATTATTTTAATCGTTTATTTGTTCCATTATTTATTCATTGAATCAGCTTCTTCTCTCTCTCTCTCTCTCTCTCTCTCTCTCTCTCTCTCTCTCTCTCTCTCTCTCTCTCTCTCTCTCTCTCTCCTCTATTCCTGCTGATCCATTTTCCAAATTTAAAATACTAAATTATTTTAATCGTTTATTTGGCCATTTATTTATTTATTGAATCAGCTTCTCTCTCTCATGCTAATTATTAAGAAAGAAATCTTAATGTGAAACGAAGTAATTTCAACCTTATATCAAGGGATTTAAAAACTAAATTTTAACTTAAAATAAATGAATTATATGTTAATTGTAGGCTTAAAAATAATTTCCTGATATATAAACAGCAACAACCTGGCTTGCTACTTCACCTGAAGCTATATAAAAAAAATAATCAAAATTCAAAATATATTTATTTCTACTTTCCTATCATTTATATATAAGATTTACCTCTGTACTACCTGGATAGCTACTGCACCTGTAGTTATCATTATTATAAGATTTATCTTTGTACTACCTGGATAGCTACTCCACCTGTAATTATTATTATTATTATTATAAGATTTACCTCTGTACTACCTGGATCACTTCTACATCTGAAATATAAGATTTATCTTTGGCTAACAAAGCAGATTATGCAGTGAATGTTTCACTCTGTAGCTTGGCTATTGTGGCCTAGCCACGTGGTAGCAAAGTCCCACAATACTGCCTGCAAGACAAAGCTGCGTTAATTAACAGCTGCATATGTGAGAATGCAGCGGGACAGAGGCGCGTGATGTCTTGCCTGCCTGTCCGCGTGAGTGAGTGAGGCAATTTGGCTCTCTGTCTTGGCGAGAGAATACTAGTGACCAGGAGTAAACATTGCCGTCCGTATAGTATGCTACACCCACTGTGGGAACTGTAGGAGGTATCCATGTATGCATGTAAAAATTTAAATAAATAAATAAAACGTTAAAAAATACATTTTTCGTATAAATAGTTATTAGCTATAGCATAAATGATACTAAATTAGAACAAGATAAATAATTAAAATATATGACATAATATTTATGCTATGCAACATAGTTATTATGCAGTATACGTAAAACAAGTGAGCTGTGACGTCATTGTCCGTACCCACCTTTTTGTGAATTGAAAATAAAATGAAAATCAATGACTCCGGCCAAATCAACGTTGATATTCCGGTATAGGATATTAGACAAGTTTTTTGTTCAATGTGTTCTACGCCTTTTAGTATCTACATAACAGTGTTTTATAGACCGGTTTCACTTATATTTAAGAGCCGCCATTTTGTTGGCTAGAAATACACAGGCAAGGATAGGAAAGAAGTTATTTAAAAATTTTTTTCGCTAGCAAACTAAACTTCAAACGTCAATCTAAGCCTTATATCTAAGTCCTAATACACGAAAGGAAAAGATTACATAATTTATGCTATATTTATGTCATTCTAGCATATTTATTATGCAGTATAGCATAAATTATGCTGTATTGAACAAATTATGCTGAAAATAAGCTAGCATAACTATTACGTATTTATTTTTGTCCGTGTACGCTAGAAGAATATGAGAAAAATGGTTACAGTCAAAATAAACTTTTAATTATGTGACAAATGAGGAAAATTGACGTTTCCCCTATGCTGGATAATGCATTTAGCACCACGAACATGGCAACAAAGCGCAAGAATGTGCAACGGGTCTATTGTAAAGCCAGTTCTAGAGCTTGCACGAGTCAGACAATTGTGTACAATTGTGTGAAGACGAAACAAATGGTGACCATCAAAAACTGGTTCTAACATTGTCACTTGGTATATATAGAAATGCAGCGCGGCCTGTGCATGCCAATGCAACGTTCTGTCACAGCAAGTTATATAGTGATGTGCACACCATTCTATAGCATCATTATTTATATTTTAACACTTATTCACTGCGTGCTTTTTATAAGAATTTCATTATTAATTAAGTGGCAGCTTTTTAAATGGTAAAATATATTTATAATCATATTGGTGTGTACAGTTAGTTGAGTAAGTAACGGAAATAGAAAATCAGACATTGTTATTAAGCTTAATAGTACTAAAAAAAGTGTGCATTATTTCATTTACGAATTCTAACTTATTTGAGATAAACACTTTTGAGTTATTATGAGCAGATAAAATAATGCATTTTAGCAAATTTTCAACAATATATAGCTAATTTAAATGGTCTGAAGTTATATTCAGCTATTTTCGGCTATTTTAAGTTAAAATAGCTATTGTTAATAATTTGCTAAAATGCATTATTTTTAGCTGCTCATAAAAACTCAAAAGTGTTTATCTCAAAAAAGTTAGGATTCGTAACTGAAGTAATTCACTATTTTTTGAGTGTAGATTCTTAAAGCTATTCCCGTAGCACCTGTAATTGGCTAGGGATTCTTTGATTTATTCTAAAAAAAAAAAAAAAATTACTATCACAATAATCGTCTATTAATATAAAAAAGAGGAGGGACGTATACAGCCGGCATCACTCACCCGATATGAAAGTATATTTCAAGTTCACTATGCTAAATTTACTTTATTATTGTTAGCTGTATAGGAATACGACACCTCGCGCCAGATTAACAAAACTGTGCTCTCTCTCTCTCTCTGCTCAAAAATAAACACTCAGAATCAAAATACAAGTTATTTTTGGGCTTTGCCAAATTTTTTTATTTTAAATAAATTAATTAACGTCTTTTGATGTTGCTAAAAAAATATATATTTTTTTTAAATTTGCGAGAGATGGCTTTTATCAACAACGGAGTAAATGATGAAGAAAGTAATAAAAAATTGTAACTCAAAGAGCTCGAAAAAAAAAAAAGTTAAGAAATTTTCACGTCTTATATCTTTGAAGGTATTTGTAGTGTTTATTTTAATTTAACTGGTGACCTTTCAACTTGGTTCACGTTCTAGGTCTTGACCTTTTACGTCCAGACTTACTTAGTGACGTGTTCTAATTAATTGTAACCAGTGTATGAAGTTTTTAAAGTTCTTTTTATCAAAGAAAGTATTTTTAAATATGGCTTAAGAAATATTTTAGCCTATGACGTCATCAAAACAGGAAGCTAAAAATCAAACTTTTTTCTTACACACATGAATGCTGTTCGTAAATCCTGTTTTCTGCTCTGTTCTCTAAAATGACGATCAACTATGGTTATTCAAATGGAATGCGCATTTTTTTTTTGGTGCAAGAGGGTTTACGAACAACACTATGATAAAAAAAAACTGAGCAACATTTATACTATAGCCTGAACTTAGCAAAATTTATTTATAACAGCATAATTATTGCTATTATTATATTACTGTAAACAGCATAACTATCAATAGAAACATTTACGCTCTTAATTTCAAAAATGAGCATAAATTATGAACATTTTTTATTTTCGTGAGTAGGAACCATACGCCAACAAAAAATTGTCATCTCTCTTTCAGACATTCAATTTTGTTACATTTTGCATAACATCCGAGATTGATTTTGCAAAAGTTCAATTTTTGATGATTGTTTTATTTCTTAAAATTTAAAATACCATAATAAGGAAAAACAGTAATTATTTTTACTGCATATTCTAAAAAGAATAAATCAATTGATGTTAAATTTTTTAATTTTTGAGTTGATAATTAATTTTAAATAGTGTTTGAAAATCGTAATAAAAACACGGTCAGTGCAAACAAAAGTTAACAATCTTTTCATCAAACCAATTTTTTTCAAAATTTAATTAGAAATACTTAATGAGCTCAAAATTAGAAAATTGCACTAAAATCATTGCACTGTATTACAAAGCTATTTTAACTTGCGTGTTCAGTAGTGACTTGTTTTTTTAGTGTATCTCTCTAAGATGAAAGTACAGACATACGTTCATACAATTGGATACAGCCAAATAAACACAGAGCTGTAGCTAAAATTAAAATCAAATTTTGAGTGAGGCAAGCTAGCAAAAACAAAGACATAACTTCTAAAAACTTGAACATAAGTCTCATTTCTCATCTCGTTCATATTTTACATATGAAGATATTTTTTTAACTTAAATAATCGTACATTGTACATTGCATGACATGTAGAAACAATTTATTGTCTTCTTTTTTTTAATTATGTAAAATGTGCCGTGAAAACAGGGTAAATTATTTATTTTAAAAATAAATAAATAAGAATTACGTTTATTTATTTTAGTGAAGAAATTTTCTATTTTTAACGGTTTCTGAACTAAACACAAATTTTTTACTAATTTAAAATAAATTTAAAACATACAAAAATAAATATGCGATAAGTTAAACTAGTCTCGTTTGGGCGACATTGATTCATAACAACTTAATTTATGCCATATTGAATAATGATTATGACTTATATACGTTGTATCTACAAAACTATTTATGCTATTTCAAAATAGTGATATTTATGCTATATGGTAATTGTACTGGTTATCGGCATAAATAAATAAATAAATAAATAAATAAATAAATAAATAAGTAAATAAATAAATAAATAAATAAATAAATAAATAAATAAATAAATAAATAAATAAATAAATAAATAAATAAGTTAAATTAAATTAATTTTCCACGCTCATATTTCAGCCCCTTAGATATTAAGACGTTATGCAACCGGGTTGACATATATAACCGACTATTTGCCTAACTTGCAGGATGAAATATAAAATCAAATTTTATACAATATAATATATTATTATATTACAATTATATTTTAATGCAGGTAACATTGAATCACAGTTGACTATTATGTATAATGGAGCAGTGAGTGAACATTGTATCTCTATATCAATGTTTTCATCAAAACTTATTGTGCGTACTCTGGAAATTTTTATATATTTTTATAGAAAAAAGACGTTTCAATGTATAATAAGTTTACTTAAAATTTAAAGAAAAAATAAGTTAGTTAGTTCAATATATTATTCTGTCTTAAAGGCATAGAACACGTTGAACACAACAATTTATCTAATATCCTATCATATTTGAAAATCAACATTAATTTGGCCGGAGTTATTGATTTCTAATTTATTTTCTATTCATGAAATGATTGATACAGTTTTATGTCGTCACAGCTTACTTATTTTACTTGAGGGTGGATTAGCGAGCTGTGACGTCATAATACCACATCTGTCATATCGTAAGAGGAAAATAAATTAGAAATCGATGACTTCGGATAAATCAACGTTGATTTTCAACTATGTTAGTATATTACTTTCAATTAGACAAGTTTTTTTTAGTTTAAAGTGTTCTATGGCTTTAAATCTTACAGTTCAGAGATAGAACATGTTTTCCCACACAGATATTAAAATAATACACGGAAAGAATCACTTACGTAATTTATGCTGCTTTTATGTCATTATAGCATAAATAATGCTAAAATAGAACAATATAAATAATTATGCTGTACAGCAGAATATTTATGTTTTGTGACATATTTATCATGAAGTATAGCACAAATTATGCTGTATTGAACAAATTGTACTAAAAATTAGTTAGCATAATTATTACGTAGCTATTTTTTGTGCGTGTACAAAAGCTCAGTTTTCTCAGTGTAAATGTTAGTACGATATTGACGCAATACAGAGCGGTACTTGACAAATACAAACGATGATATCACGTTAAGAATGTACACAGAACAGATGTCTGATTTGCTACATTAAGTTTGGTACTACAAAGATCTGTGCCGCAAGTATAAATCTTCTCGTATCACATCAACATGAAAGAAAACTAAATTTTGTATTTTATTTTTGTAGCAGTGGGATTGTATCTGCAGTAGGAGAAATTGTGATCGAGATTTTGTATTGGATTAATTAAAGCTGTACTGAAAGAATAAAAGATAATAGCAATTTATATATATATATATATATATATATATATATATATATATATATATATATATATATATATATATATATATATATATATATATATATATAATAATAATATATATATATAGTATGAATAAAATGCTTTATTTTATTTTCTTTGAAGAGACTTGCATAACGGAACATTTTTATTTGTTGTATTTCTAGTATGTTTAAGATAAAAAAGGGGTGCGATTCTTAAAAATACTTAAAGCCTAGGACAGCGGTCCTTCTTATCCCTTTTCTTATCGCAGCGATAAGAGCTTGGACTGTGCTAACTTTATGGATGCTACTCCAGGGGCGGAGCCTAAATTGCGATAAGAAACGACCGCTGCCTTGGCCTTAAGCGCAGGACAGTGGTCAATTTCTTATCGCTTTTAGTCGGATAGGATATGAAATACGGCTTTCTATTAGTTGATAATACAAATCAACCAATAGGAAGCCGTATTTCTTATCGTATCTGACTAAAAACGATAAGAAATTGACCGCTGTCCTGCGCTTAAGTCTCCTAAAAAGCTTTTAAGTAATTTTTTTTTTAGATTTCTAAGTACATATAGGAATTAAAAGATTTTAGGTGTCCTAAGATCGTGCAATATTAAACACAATAATAATGACACATTATAGTAAAGATACGATACGCTTGTTTATATACGTATGCAAGAAAAAAATATCTATTCAATTAAAAAAAACAAAAAACAAAACAAATGAAAACAAAAATACTGTAATGGAATTTATATAAATTAAAAGGGTGGAATTCATCAACAAGATAAAAGTGTTATCCTTGGAAAAACTCTGTTAAGTATTCACAACAATAAGAATTTGTTCCATGCATTCTGGACTGGCATTTAGATTTTTTTTAATTGTTGCTATTACTAACAAATTTGCAAATTTTCTTATCGGAAAGCAAATTTACCACAATGTAGAAATTATAATAAAAGTCTTGAAGGTAGTAGAAGATCGACTTGGTGAGGAAATAGTCAAAATAGCAACATTATTTTCACAATAATTCTTCCTAAATAGTGGAAAATATTACTCCATGCTAGCAACCTATATAAGGATTTTTAATACAAAATAAGTCATACATACATATCAATGTTCACTATACATAAACTAAACGTATACATACACTTGTTCCACAAATCTTTGACTTTGCCTGCTAGATATTGAGACATCCATGTTTGTGTCATATCTCACAGAATGTAGCGTCAATTGTCACCGTAAATGTGAGAAACACATGCCTAACCTGTGTGGAGTCAACCAGAAACTACTAGCTGAGGCTTTGTCATCCTTGAAGAAAGGTAGGACTAATCCTGGGAGCTGCAAGCACGGTACGGACAATTATACTTTATATCAGTGTGTCTCTATGTCACAGTTTAGTCTGTACTGTCTTAACATGTGCTAATTAATTCATCAGCAAGTCAATGGGAATTTTAATTAGTGAAAAATAATTTTGTAATCCTGAAAAAAAAAAAAAAAAAAAAAAAAAAAACTTTAAAGGCGTAGAACTTGTTGAACTTGCCTAATATCCTAAGATATCAACGTGGATTTGGCCAAAATCATTGATTTTTTTTCATTCAAGAAATGGCAAACGCGGACTCTGACGTCACAGCTCGTTTGTTTTACGCTCGCGTGGAACAGGCGAGTTCTGACGTCAAAGTCCGTATCTGCCATTTCTTGAATGAAAAATGAATTAGAAATCAATGACTCCGGCTAAATCAAAGTTGATATTACGGTATGTTAGAATATTGGTCAAGGTTTTTTGTTTTATGTGTTCTACGCCTTTAACGCACGGGCAAAAATAAATACGTAATAATTTAAACTAGCTCATTTGTAGCACAATGTGTTCAATACAACATAATCTATGCATAAATAGCATAAATATTTACACAGTTAAAATTTAGCATAATTTATGCTATAATAACATAAATGCAGCATAAGTTACGTAATTTATTATTTCCGTGCGTGAAGTGGTAAAAACATATTTCGTGCACCAAAAAAATGAAATATGCAATTTATGCTGCTTTGGTATTTTATCATAAATGTTGATAAATTATAACAGCATAAATTTTTACTCCATGTATAATGTACAGTATACGTAACATAGTTATTATGCAGTACAGCATAAATTACAATCTATCATTGTTCTATTATGTTGCCAAAAAGGGGATAGCATAACTATTACGTATTTATTTTTGACTATATGTGCGTTTTTTGTAAATTTTATGTTCTATATCTTTACTCTTTTTTACTGTTTTTAAGGCAAGAATATTTCTGCTTACTTTTTGCAAAAAAATAATAATAATAATAAAACAAGATTGCAAAACTTTTTTTCATATAATTTATAAATTTAAAAAATATATGTATGTTTATTTTTGTAAGTATTTGTTGTTAATAATATCGTTTGTTCGTATTTTGCCTAAATAGTACAAACATAATGTGCTTTTAATTGTTCGTTTGTTTTTATTAACTCCCGGGCTACGATTTTTTTTATATAATAGAAATCATGACTTTAAAGTCAAAATAATTAGTTCAATTTTTTTAATTCAGATGATTGTTTATTTTAATTTAAATTACCAATTTTTAATTATGACAATAAATATTATTTTTTACTTTTAACATTTCATATTTATCTTTTTTAATGTTCTATTTGAAATTGTTTAAAAAGTTATAAATTTGTAAAGTAAAAGTTTGCAATTCAATATTTAAAAGTTAGGATTTCAATGAAGGTTTTTACATACAAGGTTCTTATATGCGTTCACCTGACTTCCGGTTCAGCTATCAATAAACTACTTGATTGGTGCTGTTTTTGAGTGACTGGATACTTTTGTAAAGATATAAAAATTGGAAATGGAAGTGCTGAAAAAGAAAGTCATCAGTTCTTGTTAGTTTAGAGGTGGCTTTGGCATTGGCGATTCTCGTTGGAATTTTTAAACATCAAAAACCAGAAAATAAGTGCCTGAAACGGAAATCACGTGACAGTAAAAGTGGGAGAAAAATTTGCGCCAGCAGCAAGCTAGGTATGAGCAAGCTCCCACTTTTTAGCTTTACATAAGCGGCCAAGACCACACTTTTAATGTCACGTGATTTCCGTTTCCGGAACTTCATTTTCCGGTTTTTCTAACCTTTACAGAAGCATGCACAGTCACTGAGGCTTTATCAAGTGTGATAGCTAATCACTATAACGGTGAGGAGAAAAACAAATAAACTTAATTTCATATCTTTTAGCATTGCATTTTTTTTCTTTTTTGAGATAACCACATAAGTTACTTCAGAATAAAGGTAAACAATTTTTAGACACGTATTTTTAAACGTATAAAAGTTCGTATAATATTTGCGACCGGTGTTTGAGAAGTCAGGTGCAATCTGCAATGTAGGACACAACCTTGTTACTGTAGAGGCCTTATTGTTCTCAATATCTCAGTTCTGACATCAATGTACTCAATATTGCAGCAGGAGCGGAGGGGAGAGATGGTACTTCCCCTCACCCGGCACGAAGGTTCTCCACCTCCCTGAGTAGTGATAGCGAGTCAGGGGAGGAAGGCTCTGCGAGAAGATACACCCCTCCAGCCAGGACGATACCAAGGTTCAGGAAATATACAGTCGATGATTATCAGTTCCTTAAAGTCCTCGGCAAGGGCAGCTTCGGCAAGGTAAGATATATCTTTGTGCTGAGAGAGAACCTTATTTTTACCTCATATTTTAGGAAGTCCCACATTGCACAAAGAATTAAGCATACATTATGAGACGTTTATTTGACTGAGCCAATCAGATTTGAGAGTTTGTTTTGGGTAGCCAATCAGAACGCCAGAAAGTTTGGGTACTTTTTGCGGGCCTTTCAAAACGAATGTATTAAAGGTCTTTCTAAAACATGACGTTGTCGCTTCTCTGTTAAGGTTCAAGGGGGGGGGGGGTATAGCGGTCACGTTAGAATTCATTATGAAATCACTACATTTACGGAAATAAAGTAATAAATTTTGAAATTTATGCTTTATTTATAAATTTCATAAATAACTATGCTAATATAATGTATTTCGTAATTAATGTTGTAATTATGCAGCATAAGTTATGTACCGATGCATAAATATTGCAGAAAATGGACCAGCATAATTATTAGGTATTTAATTTTGCCTGCACTGAGAAAAGGAGTGTTTACTAAAGTGATATAAAAAACATTTAATTTCCTCGCATACAGTCAGCACAGTTTTGTATGTTGTTATTATTCAATGAACAATTATTATGGTTTGTACGTTTTGATTCAATGGGTATCATGCTCAAGTATTTATAACGAGATATTATTGTACTGAACTGACTAAAATAACTACGTAATAATTATGCTAGCTCATTTTCAGCATAATTTGTTAAATACAGCATAATAAATAATAAATATGTAACATAGCATAAATATTATATTATTGCAGCATAATTATTTATGCTGTTCTAATTTAGCATCATTTATGCTATAATTACATAAATCCAGCATAAATTACGTAATTTATGTTTTCCGTGTGTGTAGATAACTTTGAGTTTCTGTTGATTATCTATATAATAGAGTTAGAGAAGTGAGCCTGTATAGTTTTGTCACATCAAAACTAATTTTGTGCAATTGTGTAAACTCTCTCTCTCTCCCTCTCTCACTTACATTTGAGACATTTTCTTCTTTTTATTTTTACATAGAGAAAAAATGTCTGTTTTATGAGTTTATGTTTTAAAGCAGTACTAAGGACGTAGCTTTTTTATTTCTCAGTGTAGCATTATGACGTCATAATATTCATATATGTAAGCTGTAAAACATTTTATTTCTCTGGTAGACATGAGATTTATAATTTTTCTTACAATTAACTAAATGTACGAGAAAATGTTGCTCAAATTATTCTAGCAATGTCAAAAAAAGTAAAGAAAATTTATGACTATAGCATCTGTTTTAGTCGTTCAGAAATTATCTTACATAAGTTTTAACACCAAGAAATTTTAAAATTTATTGTTTGGGGGATTTTGACACTAAAATATGAAGGAGAGAGACAGAGAAAATTAAATATTTATATGAATAAATTTTTGTTGTAATGTATGCAAACCTCTTCTAATAATGTAGGGTTGTGACTGCGCATTCCGTGCGTCTTTTGCAAGATTTAATTATTCATTTCCGGTATTTTTTTAACGTTTTAATAAGAATAATAATCTTTATTGACCCAGGCAGTTCACAGTTACAATCAAAGTTACAACAAGCATTGGTCTTGTCAAATAAAACTTAATAATAATAATAAAAAAAAAGTAATAATAATATGAACAAATATCAACAACAATGACTTCAAAATATTTTTGTGTGTATTTGAACAGCATTTAAACAACTTAAAGCTTAATTTCAGTAGAATTAATGATGATTAATGATATTCGTAAAACCTGTTTCTCGTGTCCCAAATCACAAAAAAAAAATAATAATAATAAAAAAAAAAATAACGATCACCTAATGCTTTTTAAATGGAATTGCTCATTTTTATTTGAGCAAGGGAATAGGGTGTACGAACATCATTGTGGGCTTGATATATAAAAAAAGCTACATTTAATAATATTACAATAATTATTTATCATGTCATAATTAATCTATAAATAAACATAAAAGCAGCATAAATAACAACATAAATGCGACCATTCATTTTTTCCAAAGCAGTATAATCAAACTTCATCATCAATTTTTTTAAATTCTTACTTTATAAACAAAACTAAAAAATATAATGCAATAAAAAACACATAATTACGCAAAAAATAATAATAATAAAAAAAAGTATTATTGAAAACGAAAATAACGAGAGAACTTGGGTTTGCGGGGTTGTTGCTAAAAATACTTTCTTTGCATCTAAATATTTTAAATTTACAAAGAAAAAAAATGAAAATGTAGATTATTTTTAAAGAATAAACAGAGAGAGCGAGAGCGAGAGAGAGAGAGAGAGAGAGAGAGAGAGAGAGAGAGAGAGAGAGAGAGAGAGAGAGAGAGAGAGAGAGAGAGAGCAAGACAGATGAAAGATAATTCTTTTCAACGCTGTGAGTAATTGCTCAAAGTAAAAACTACAAGAAGTACTGTCCTGACAAATAATTACAGCTGTGACACTCGCAAGTCAAAATTAAAACAACATATTTATAACGCGAGACTTTTAAATTTTACATGCTGTTACAAAAAAAAAAAAAAAAAAAAAAAAAATCCTCTGAAATACTGGGTTAGATTTCAATAACATTTCACGTATACTTATTGAAACAAATAAATAACGTAATTTATGCTGCATTTATGTCATAAAGCATAAAATTTGGTATTTCATTGGTTTTGAAAAATTTTGTATATTGACAAGAATAAATACGTAATAATTACGCTAGCTCAATGCAAAAACATAAAATCACAATTTATGCTATATATTGTACAGAGATTGTACTGCATAGCATAATAATTAAGATGTTCAGCATAATTATTTGTGTTATTACAAAATATCATAATTTGTGCTCTACAATATTTGAGTTAATCTACCATAATTGTGATCTACAATAAGGAATAAGGAGTAATGAACTACGTTTTTTTTTTTTTTTTTTTTTTTTTTTTGCGTTGTAAACTTAATTGAAAAGTGTCTATATTAATTTATTTTGCATCACAATTAAATTTAATTTATGTTATTGAACTGTAATCTTACCTGAAGTGAGGGAGAGAGAGAGAGAGAGAGAGAGAGAGAGGGTGGAGGGGGGTGAGGTTATATTGTACAGTATAATGAATCACTTAAAATGAACCACTATTTAAAATAAATATAAAACATTCTCAATGCATTCTTATGGAAAAATCATTAACACATACGTACATAATTACGTTTAAATCTATCCATGGTTACAACAAGTAAAAAAAACGTTTATTGGAAGTGGTCCATTATTTATGATATTTTATTTAACATGATTTATGCTATAATGACATAAATATAGCATAAATTACGTAATTTATTTTCTGATTTTTTACATGTAAACTTAATTGTATTAATTTAAATTGTCTAACAATTAAATATAAGTAATGCCATTGAACTGTAATTGTGCCTGGTATGAGAGAGAGAGAGAGAGAGAGAGAGAGAGAGAGAGAGAGAGAGAGAGAGAGAGAGAGAGAGAGAGAGAGAGGTGTTCTGAGAAAACAATGCTTGTTAACGCAAAGTTACGCGAGAGGAATCTCGCCGCGCACATTTTAAATCTTGAACCTTTCATCATCTTGAGCTAACGAGACGAAACTCCGAGCATTCTTCGAACTGACATGTTACTATTTTTAAATTATACGTTTGTGTGTTATTCTCAAAACCTGTTTTTTTATTTTTTTTACTTAATATATTAACTAGACTAAAGACTAAAAATAATATTTGAAATGTGTCGAAACTTGAAATATTGGCAATCAATATTAAATTATACTTAAATATCTTATATCTTTCAACATTTAATTTTCTCTTTCTGTTTATTTAACAGATTTATGTTTCCGACTAATATTATTATTTTTTTTTATTTTCTATACGTGGAAAAATAAAGTTCGTAAATAATACAAAAAAAAAAAAAAAGGCTAAAATGTTGTTATATTTTGGAATATATAACTGATAGAATTCTGCTGTACAACATAATTATTATGCACGTACAAAAATAAATACTTAATAATTATGCTAACTCATTTTCAGCACAATTTGTTCTATACAGCATTACTTTTGCTATATTGCATAACAATTATGTTAAATATACTGTTGTACATCATAATTATTTATGTTGTTCCATTTTAGCATTTTTTATGCTATAATAATATAAATGCAGCATAAATTATGTTATTTATTCTTTCCGTGTGCTATACTGTACATTTATAATAAATATTTTTAATAATTAAATGTACTGAAATTAAGCAAGATAAGTTATTACGTGTTTATTTTTGTCCACAAAAAATAATATAAAATGTATATTAATAGATGAAAAAGAATAACTGTTATTTCATTTTGTTACACCCCTTTTTTTCTTGGCTCAAATTGAACAATAAAACTAAAAAAAGAAAAAAAAACTGGGTTGTTAATAAATAAAGCTTTATTGATATGCAAATTAAAAATGAGTAAAAAAAAAAAAAGATTGAGGAGAAAAAGAAAGATTCGTTGCATATGAAAAGAAAAAAGAATAAATTACGTAATTTATGCTGCATTTATGTCAAAATAGCATTAAATTTTATGCTAAATTAGAACAATACAGTATACATAATTTTGCTGTATAACATAATACTTATGCTAATAAACATAATTATTATTCAGTATAGCACAAATTATGTTGTATCGATCAAATTGTGCTGAAAATGAGCTAGCATAATTAATACGTCCGTGTGCATATACTTGCGCTAGGTTGCCATATTTGTGTTTCTTTATAATACTATGTCAACCACAAAAAACTGTTAGTATATTATTTTTAAGTCCATTTTTAAGTGTCATTTTTTAACTCCAGGTTTACATACTAGGACCTGGAAAAAGAGCTACATTTACAATTTTTGTTTATATTGCAAAAAATTAAAGAAAAAATCTTTTATGTCCCAAGTATTTGTTAGTAACATTAATGGTGTCTCTATGTGACTAAAAAGTAACTAAAAAGTAATTATTTATACTTTTTTGTAATAAATTTGTTAGATATGTATAATATAAAGGTTTTTTTAAGATCTAAAGAGCTAACGATTTACCACTGAAGAAATTACGGTTATTCAAAGAAATTACTGTTTCTACTTTTTCAATCAAGTTATTGGTTCGTACTGAAGAGTTACTTCTATGTGGTTGAATAATTTGTAAAATTTATGTTTTTCTGTATGATTTACAATGTTTTATGTTATCTAAAGCATTAAAGTGGTTTAATCTCTCTCTCTCTCTCTCTCTGTACGTAACAGTAACAAGTAATTTTTAATATAGATGGCTTAGGTATACCAAAGAGAATGTCGCTATATTATTATTATCATAATTTTTTAAAACTATATATATTCTATATTTGTTTCCCAAATAATGAATGTAATATTGAACCGCAATACATGTCTCCAGTACTTTTGTGTGGGAATACTCTCTGGGTTACGTTAATCAATTATTTTAATTAATTAATAATTACTTCTTGATTGACAGGTATTGCTGGCAGAACTACGTGGCACAGAATGTTACTACGCCGTCAAGTGCCTCAAGAAAGACGTGGTGCTTGAAGACGATGACGTGGAGTGTACTTTGATCGAGAGAAAAGTTCTAGCTCTGGGCACGAGACATCCTTACCTGTGTCATCTCTTCTGTACCTTCCAAACTGAGGTAAGTAGTCAACCTGAACCACTGGACAACTTATGGTTACCTGTGAAGACTTATAATATTATAGGATGTTATTCATGTTAAAGTTGATGCAATGTTGGATAGCTGATTTTGCCATTTTTAAAATACTAAGCAATATTTTTGAGAGCATTGATGTTGTTAATAGCTTAAATTAGTATCTCAATTCTCACCCATGCACTCCAATACTCCATACCCAATAATACCCAATACCCAATTACACCCAATACCCAAAAATTAAGTAAAAAAAGTAAAATTAAAAAAAAATCCCATATTAATGAATGATTGCTAGGACGTCATAATGATGCCCAAACCGAGGTAAACAAGGCCCGACTCGATTGCTTCACAATCCCTTCGCTTGCACCATATACTGCACGCATTTATGGAAACACTGCACTTTTGCAGTGGAAAATACCGAGACGTATACCTCTGTATGCGTATTATAAAGTAATGACAATTGATGGATTATAGATCAGGTTATTTCAAAACTATTGTGTGTACATAAGACTGCGATAATATATTTTATCATTCAAAAACTCGCGCTAAATTTGCAATGTTATTCTTATGAGAAAACCACGCGCTGGATTTAAATGATAAAATATATTATCACGGTCCTGTGTACAAGTATAAAAACGATGTAGTACGGAAGCACAAAATGATAGACAATGTAAACAAAATAGGTAGTAACCAAGGTAATGTTGATTTGTTACAGTCTCACTTGTTCTTCGTGATGGAGTACTTGAACGGCGGTGACCTTATGTTCCACATTCAGCAAAGTGGCAGGTTTGAACAACCTCGAGCAAGCTTCTATGCCGCAGAGATTGTCTCAGGACTTAAGTTCCTGCATAAGAAGGGAATTGTATACAGGTAACATTATGCATATCAACTAGCTTGTAATATCCTTATTAAAGTACCTAGAAACTACCAAGTACTCTCACTTTATAAGAATGTTTAAAGACGTAGAACAAGTTGAACATAAATGTATGTCTAATATTCTAACGTACCTAAATATCAACGTTGATTTGGACGGAGTCATTCATTTCTAATTTATTTTCCATCTATAAAATGGTAGCTGCGGGTTTATGACGTCACAACTCACTAGTCAACGTGCGCAGAAACATGCGAGCTTTGACGTCACAAACTGGCATCTGCCAATTCGTGAATGGAAAATAAAACAGAAATCAATGACTCCGGCCAAATCAAAGTGATTTTCAGGTATGTTAGGATATTAGACAAGTTTTTTGTTGAACGTTTTTAATAATTAGTTTTCAATTTTGTTTTTTTCTTTATTTTATTGTTGAGAGGTCATAATTACCATTTGACTGCAATAAAAAATGACTCACATTAAATAACTAAGTAAGGTTTTCAACGGTTTCTTTGAGAGTATTTGCTATTTTCTAGCCACTTTCGTTCTTGCACATGTAAAAACTATACTAGCTCTAAAAACCATCAATAAATTTATCTTATTTTGTTAACTAACACTTGAAATACCCACCAAGTTTCTCCATTAATGTCAATTAAAACCTTCTATCAGAGATTTTTACTGAAATATTTAAAGCTTGCTAATACAGTACATTAGATAATGTGTTAATAATTTATTTTCTAAATTTAATAAATTATTGATTTATTAACATATTTTTCTTGCTTGAATGCTCCATTGATGTATCGGTTTATATGACTGGTTAATTGATTGATTGATCGTTTGATTAATAAATTGATTGATTTGATTGATTGATTGATTGATTGATTGATTGATTGATTGATTGATTGATTGATTGATTGATTGATTGATTGATTGATTGATTGATTGATTGATTGATTGATTGATTGATTGATTGATTGATTGATTGATTGATTGATTGATTGATTGATTGATTGATTGATTACAGAGACCTCAAACTGGACAACATTCTCCTAGACTACGAGGGCCACGTAAGGATAGCAGACTTTGGCATGTGCAAACTTCAAATCTACCTTGACAGAACTGCGGACACTTTCTGTGGAACACCTGACTATATGGCTCCAGAGATCATCAAGGGTCAGTATTGGTTGATATTCATAAAATTATCAGCCTTATTGACTATTTAATTTAAGTTCAAATTAATTTGTTTTAATAATACACGCAAATACGTATCTCAAAAGTAAACTTTTAAATTTATTTCTACTAAATTTTGAGAAAAAACTTAACTGACGATAGCAGACTTGCAAAAGTTTAGTGAGAAAATAAACAAACTAAAATTAGGCCAAGCAACAATACAAACAAAGTATTAGCAAACGACTTTGTCTTCATTTAAAATGCTTTCTTATGTGGCAACGAAACAGCTATAACTTGAGTTAGAAATGTCTCTTGATACTGAAATTTTGACCATAGCGTACTCAGCCTTAAAGCTTTTGTTTTCCTGAACTTCAAGTCAATTGGATGATTTTACTTAGAAAAACAAAAACTGTAAGGTTTAATAAGCTACAGTTTGTTTAGAATTGAGAAGAAATTGTAATTTAATTTACAGGCTGCTTCATTGCCCCGTAAGAAAGTATGTTAAATGAAGACATTAAGACAACGTCATCTGCTAGCACTTTGTTAGTATTGTTGCATGGCCTCTCACAGTTTGTTTATTTTACCACTAAACTTATTTTTGCAAGTCTTGGGTTTTGAAGCCGAAGAACGAAGTATGATGATAGAACATTTAACCATTCAAATTAGCGCGTTTTTTTCTCATAATAATAGTGGTGTCCGTATTTATTTATTATTATTATTATTATTGCTTTAAACTCCATACCACGAAAGAATTACGATCATCCAAGACTTTTTCAATGCAACTGTACATTTTTCTGACTTAGTAAACAGGATTTATGAATAACTTTAATAATATTGCATATTTATCGCAAGTTTTTGAGAAGTAATATTATAATAACCGTGTGTAAATTGTAATGTGTTCTACAGGACTCCATTACAACCAATGTGTGGATTGGTGGTCGTTTGGAGTTCTCTTGTACGAGATGTTGATCGGACAGTCTCCGTTCAACGGCTGTGATGAGGACGAGCTGTTCTGGTCGATCTGCAATGAACAGCCTTACTACCCCAGGTTTCTCAGCAAAGAGGCGCAGAGTATATTACACATGGTAATTTTAATTCTTTTAACAAATTAATCTTCTTTTTTTTATATATGATATTTTTATTTATATTGGTTCTGATTGATTCTAACTACTTATTTATTTATTTTTTATTACATAGATATATTCCATACCAAATAATAATAATAAGTAAATTTATTAAGGCGTTGTGACAGCTTGACAGTCCTAAATATTTTACAAAACTTTGATCACAGCATTACACGAGAATTTTACATTTAAAGCAAATAATTGATACAACAATGACATGTAAATTGCAGAGAATTTGTGACGTAATAAATTTCTGATATTTCGATACACAATTTTAATTTACAGGAATATTTAGATATAAGCGAGAGAAAAACTTTTTTTTTTTTTTTTTTTTTTTTGCTTCCTTTTCACGGGAAGGAAAATTTTTCTCAACAATAGACTGAATTGCAACACTGTATGCTCTCTTTTTTATTTGAGCACTATGTTCCCCTCATACCTGTTATCTCATTTATCTTTTATCGTAATGTTGCCAGTTTTTCTATTTTCCCATTAGGATGATATATTGCAAGTTATTCATTTCATTTGTGTGCATTATTATAGCTGTCACTTCTATACAGCACGTAACTTTATGTTGTCTTGCTTCACTTTCAGTTACTGGAGAAAGACTCCTCGCGGAGGCTGGGAACTCCTGATTGTCCTGCAGGTGATGTTTATCATCAACCTTTCTTCAAGTCAATAGACTGGGGAGCGCTAGACCGTAAGGAACTGGAACCTCCATTCAAACCTAGAGTGGTGAGTCACCAAGAGGCCTAAAATATTAACTGATTTTTGAATAATACACTTTAATAATTGAAATAGGATTTTCATTTCGAAGAATTATTTGTGGTTCAATATCAAATTTATAACATTTCTTCTCTGCTCGATCAAATTTGAATACATAATAATTATACTCTATGCAGCAACATTTATGCATAGCATAATAATTTATGCTATATTGTCAAATAATTATACTATATAACATAATAGTTAAGAGGTTCAGCATTCAGCTTAATTACTTATGTTATTACAAAATAGCAACATTTGTGCTCTACAATACAGCAATTATTCAATGCAGCGTATACAATACAGGTGTATATATTTGCTTCGTTTATCTCATTATAACATAAACATTACTGAAATAATACAGTATCATATTTATGATGTGTAACATAGTTATTATGCAGTATAGCAAAGATAAAGCTGTATTTAATAAGTTGTGCTGAAAAGCTTTAGAGTTCCTAAAAGTGCTTAGAAATCCTAGTGTTTTAGGATTCCGAAGCCATGAAGTGTTTAGAGAAAGAATTTCAGGCGTTAAAGTCTCTGTGATTTAAAAATATAAATTCAATTAAGGCATTTTTTTTTCTTAATCAAACAATACATATTTGTGTTTTATAAAATGAGTTACACAAACTTTAAATATGATTGATTGATTGATTATTGATTTACCGGTAACCAAGATATCTTTCCATTACAAGATTAATTCTGTGACGTAAGAATTTCAGGCGGTAAAATCTCCTTGATTTGAAAACAAAAATTCTCACGAAGTTGTATGTTCAAATGTTTTTTTTTAACTGTTTAATGTTTCTGTCAATGAGCTATATATTTATTAACTATAGGTTTAGTACTATACTTACATTGTACAGCGAGTTATGTTAAAATTGGGACTCAATGGATTTTACATATTTTAACCGCACCAATATGAGTTAATGCGTAACAATAAGAGAAGTGTTTGCCTCACTACTCCATCTTTTGCTCGGTTTCTATTATGTTGTGATGATCAACTTGGTCAAGACATGCAAACGCGAGAGAAGGATAACTATGGGTGGGCGAGCACATTGTGGTGTACTTTGATACAAGTCAAGTAAAAGGTGGGGAAGTGCAGAAATGAAGCCTTCTCTTATTGCTATACTTCAACTCGTATTGGTGCGGTAAAAATATGCAGAATCCTTTGAGTTCTAGTTTTAATATAACTCGCTGTACACTATACACCAACATTACATAAAATTAATACTAATTGCCTGTTTGTTTACATCCCCAGCAACACGCTCTTGACGTGCAGTACTTCGACTCCGCCTTCACTCAAGAAGCCGCTCGCCTCACTCCGGTGGACAAGGAAATCTTGCAGTCCATGGACCAAAGCCAGTTCCACGGCTTCAGTTACACCAACCCTAATGCCTGCAATGAGTGACCTCAACTCTGTAGCAGTGACCTTTGACCACTGGTCAGTAAAAAAAAACAACATTAAATTAAAGTGTTGTAGAGTCGATCAAGATTAGATCTGATTTCAGATTGTCGCTAGAATTAGAATTTTACATACTATCTTCTTATCCAAAGTGAAATAACTTCACAACGTAGAACGCCTTGAACAAAAAACCTGTCTAATATCCCAACATACCTGAATATCAACCTTAATTTGGCCGGAGTCATTGCATCATGATTTCTAATTTATTTTTTATTCATGAAATGGCAGATGCGGTTTTATCACAGCTTGCTTTTTTCCGAGTGCGTGGACTAGTGAGATATGATGTCAGAACACCACATTTGCCATCTTGTAAATGGAAAATAAATTAGAAATTAATGACTCCGACCAAACCAACGTTGATATTTAGGTATGTTTGTATATTATAAAAGTTTTTTTGTTCAAGGTGTTCTGCTTCTTTAAATATTTGCTGTTGTTTGCATATATTAGAATAACTTCACTTTTAAATATAATATTTCATATTTATTTCATTTTATACTTCGTGGCCAATCAGTTATACTAAGAGATAAACTGGTCACCCGAAATTACAATTTTGCTACACCGAGTTGCATTAAAAAGCTACCAATCACAACTCTAATTAATTATTATTTTTGTTTCAGGACTGGCCAAAGGAAAAAAGGAATTGCATTTTGTGTGTACCGAGTTTAAAGGCTATGAATACAAAAATATTTAAATAATTTTTTCCCGCCAAAATTAAACTCTCTACCACCATTGAACTGTGACTTTATATGAGAACGCCATCTTGATGACAGTCTTAAAAATATGACCCCATATTTATGACAAAGTTTCTCATTTTTTTTTTCAATTAACATAAAGAAATAATAATAAAAAAGAAAAATAATTTTTTATAATGATTAAAATATTTTTGTCGATATAAAATTGTTGTATTATTTTGTTGTTATTTTTACGTTAAATTTAAGTCAATTTTTTGAGTCATTTTTTTGATGACTTCTTGTAAATAATAATTATAAAATATTGTAATTTAATTATTTATTTGTATATTTTAGGTAGATCGCTATCATTTATGTATATTGCTGTTTATTTTAAGTGCAACAATTAGATGTTATATGTCAATTATGGAACGTTCACATGTTTTAAGTAATTGTTCAATTTTCAATAGGTGTTATCAGCTTTTAAGGTCTGTAAACAAGTATAAGTATCACTCATTTAAATATTTCTGACCTTAGTGCTGTAGTTTTACCACAAACATACGCTAAGAAGAGGCTTCTGCAATGTTAAATTAATGGATTTTACTGTCTTCAAACACTTAAAGTATGTCTAGTGTTCCCCATTTACATATTTCTGACCTCAGTACTCTAAAAAGAAGCTTCTAAGCAATGTTTAATTAGTGCATTTTACAGTCTTAAAACATGTAAAATTGTGACAGCAATAAAATTATTTTGGCCTCAATTCAGTAAATTTTCAAAAAAAAAAAAAAAAAAAAAAAAAACTTCTTTTTTCTGGGCGTGTTAGTTGTTCATTTGAAGATCTTTTTTATTTTGTTTTATTTGACAATACATCTAATTGTTGTGACTAGCTGTCTCTGTCCGTGCTTCTATTGTTACAAACTATCATTGTTGTGAATAATCTTATCGTGTCAATGTCAATCATTTTTTTCATGTCAATAAAATTAATTTATTGCTCATTAAAATTTACTGGTTTTATTTGAATTTACGTTACAACCAATGCAGCTTTAGATAATGCAAGTTAGAAAAAGCGCCTTTTCGTTCGTCTTTTTGTGATTTTGCCCGATCTTCAAGCTCTACTTAGTTGCTGTAAAAGCTAAAAATTTCAACAACAACAACAAAAAGACACGTAAAATAATTTTCAGCCATCAAAGCGTGATAAATAGCTAAAATAAAATAAATAAAAAAAACTATAATTTGCAAAAGACTCACAAAATGCGTTTTCACTACCATGCAAAGTTAAAAAATAAATAGATTAAATAAGTGTAATAAAATAAATAAGACGTGGATGAATTTTAATACTAAGTTTACCATTGAATATTATTAATTATTATTAAGGGTTGTATTTAGATGGCTTGTATATCTCAAAAGACAACTTCCAATATTTATGATGCCATTTAAAAGTTATATACCAGCTATATGAATAGTTATTATGAATTATTATTCATAATAACTATGATAACCTTTTCAGAACCCATGACCATCAGAGGAGAGAAAATAACTATTGAAATTAACAAGGGCTCTTACGGGACTAAAGCTTCAACAAATCATTATATTAAATCTAGCATTGTAAACCCAAGAGTATATACTATACTATATTATACGGTATCACTGAGCAAAATGTCAGAATTTTCTTTCTTTGCAACTTTTTAGTTAAATCTGCAGTAAATGATTTATCACCTTAACTTTAGGTTTCCAACCTCGTCTCTAACCCCCTCTCCCCCCACTCTCTGACTTCCCTTTCCAGAGTTACATAATAACTATAATTACGATAGAATTATATTGAAATAAAAAGTTACAAAAATTTATTGTCAGTTTGAAACTGTTTTTGCAATCGATAACAATCACACATACAACAACAACAATAAACTTACATTTTTATTGTTGCAATTGAATTTTATGTCAGTATTATCAAACAGATACAGTTTTTGTGGGTTTTAGTATGTAAAAATTTGATACCTAGCAGAATTGAACAGTAAATATTGAACACTACACTCATTAAACAAAAGTGTTGTCTCTCAGTACAAATATTTAGATTATAGTGTATACCTCGCAATGTCCCTTTTATGTCTTCCGACTCTCTGTATAAATTTGTAGACAATCATGATTCAAGCTTTTACACTAGCGCCGCGATGGGCAGCCAAAACTACTATATTACAAATACTACTTTACAAAGGTTTGAGGTCTTGTTGTCACCTCAGCGCAAGAATTCCGAGTATTTATCTCCTTTATCTATGTTTACGTCATACAAATCGTTTCTGACCTTTAGTCAGCCTTATCAATCCTTATTATATAATAGTTCAAATTGCCCCCATGCGTATCACAGTAATGGTATTCGTAAACCTGTTTGGAGCATGCTCCAAAAATGCACAATTGCATTTAAAATGCATTGGCTGATTGTCATTTTTTTGTGTTCTGGAACACGAAGAACAGGGTTAACGAACACCATTAGTGTTCCCTACAGATGGAAATTTAAAACAGTGTGTCTAAAAAATCAGCCAAGAGTTGGAAGACATGTAAGGGACATTAGTATACATATTATTATAACATTCAATTTATACTAAATGAGAGCAGCATAAAATATTATGATACGTATGACATAGTATTTTTTATTTATAGCAGAGTTATTGTATTATATAAGATTTTTGAAGACATTTTATACTGACCCAGACAGTTATGCAGAATTGCATAAATTATGCTGCTATTATACAAATCTTCATAAAAAAGAAATAACATATTAAAAGAAGTTGTAGTTTTTACCAGTTTAATTTTAACTTTTACGAATCTGTTTTCCTAGTGTGGATGTCTCGTTTGATTGATTTTTCTGTTCCTTTTTGTTCATACAAAATATGATTGATGTCATTCAGCCTTGATTTCTATTACTGATTGAAATATACTAAAAAAATATATATATTGTATTGAATTTTGAGCTATTGTATTGTATTTCCTCTAATTTTTCCTTATTTCCAAATGACAAATATGCTTTAAAATAAATAATTTTACTGCACAAAATGTAATCATGAAAATTAAAACATCGCAAAGTGTCCTTCTTTTGTTTGTGTTGTTTTTGGTAATTATTTGTTATTGATTTTTAAATATTTTTATATATACAAAAAATATAGATATAAATTTTTTCATTTTTATTCATAATATTGATAAAATACATACGAAAAGAATAAATTACGTAATTTATGCTGTATTTATGTCATTATAGCATAAATGATACTAAATTACATCAACACAAGTAATTATGCTGAACAACATAATATTTATGCTATATAACATAATTATTATGCAGTATAACATAGATTACCCTGTATTGTACAAATTGTGCTGAAAATGAGTTAGCATAATTATATTACTTATTTATTTTTGTCCGTTATTTTTGTCCGTTATTTTTGTCCGTTGCAATAATAATAATAATAATTATAAATGAACATCCAGAACCCCACACGAAAAAAAAAAAATAATAATGCTAACCCAACAATATAACCTACGCAATATTAAAAATTAATTATGCTGTCCATCTCAAATATTATGTTGTACATACGTAGTGAATAAATAAGATTGTTTATGCTGTATTTATGTTCTTATAGCATAACTGTTACTAATTTTAAATATCATAAATATTTTAACATAATGGTCAAAATTAAATATAATACTTAAAAATTATGCTAGCTCATTTTCAGCTCAGTTTTATTTAATACAGCATAAATTTATGCTATATTGGATACTATTAACTATAAATATTATGTAATACAGCATAATTATTTATGTTATTTTAATTAAGCATTATATATGCTACAACTACATAAATACAGGATAAATTACGTAGCTTCTTTATGCCGATGTGCATTTTTTTGCAGTACATTTTAATTTTTTTAAAATTAATTATTATTATTTTTCAAAACTAACAAAAACCGTTTTTTTTTTTATCCTTTTTTTCCATCAAGCAGTCAACAAGTACTTCTTTACAAGAGGTAGGTTTTTAAATCACCAATCTTTTAGAAAGAAAAAATACAAAGAGGCAGAGGCTAGAAGTTTATAATTGATAATAACTGAACATTGTCTCGTTACATTTATATTTATAACATAAAACTATAATGCATAGAGAATACCTAAAATTATACTTAAAAACATAGATCACATAAAATAACATGTGTCTACAATTGAGGCACTACAATTGAGTTTTGAGTCAAACTTAAGTTATTTATGTAAGTCCCACCAAGTATTTTGTGATATTAATGCTTATGTTTTCTTCTGATCTATATCCAAGAATTCGATTCAAACCTCTAAAATTCTCTCTCTCTCTATACCTATGCATGGTAGTAAAATTTGATACCCTAATGTGTAGGTATATATTACTGGGATACCCATATTACTTACTTACATTGACACTATAACCTCTACCAATTTTAGTAAAAATATAGATATTTTTTTAGATAGATGTTTTTAAATATACATTTTTGTATCATCCACGGAAAAAATTATCTAAAGAGTTACTATTTAGACTTTTTTCATAATAAATTCTTTAGATACAAACTAAACTTTTTAGAATCTAAAGAGTTAACTATTTACCACTAAAGAAATTAAGTTTATACTAAATAGTTACTCTTTAGACTTTTTGCAAGAGAGTTATTGTTAAGTACTAAAGAGTTATTGATATGTATCTGAATAATTTATTAAAGTTATGATTCCGTATGCAAAACAAGGATGCTGGAAAACCCTCTATTCCCTCGCTCTCTTTCAAATATATATATATATATATATATATATATATATATATATATATATATATATATATATATATATATATATAAAAACAAAAATTGGTGATATCGTCATTTTTCATGTTTTGGTGCATGAAGAAATTACAAGTTTTCAACACAGATCATTATTGTAATGCAATATCAACTCCCACAGGGCTACACTCAACTGTTGATCGATGAATGGAACGAGAATAATTACTGGCAGTGTAATCATGCATCATGCAGTAAGGTAACAATCATAATATTGTAGGTGATAATATACAGTATTTAGCAATTTTTAGTTTAACACGCGTGTTTCTCTCATAACAATAACAATGCAAAGTTAGCGTCGACTTCAGCACAGCCTTATCACGTTTTCTGAACCGGTTCCCATTGGATCACCGAAGTTCGAGGGTGGCGGTGCGGCTGTACCTTGGTGGCAGTTTGACCACTGCTTGCTAACGTGAGTTTGGTTTTCCAAGATTCAGTGGTCCAGGTTGTACAGATCTGGTAGTCGAGCCCAGAAAAGTGTAATAACGGGTTGAGCCTGAGGTCTGGTAAGCCTCAGATCATACATTAAAGCCCATACTGAAAAGGTTTAATTCTGGCCTTCACCGAAAGGTATTATGGCGTCATGCTTTTTTTTTTTTTTTTTTTTTTTTTTTTTTTTTTTTTTTTTTTTTTTTTTTTTGGCTTAAACATAAATTCATACACCATATTATATTATTTATTATTGAAATTAGAAAATATTGAAAAATTTTAGGTGAACACACAAAACACAGAGTATAAAAATGGTAAATATTTTTTCTTTTTCTAACCAGTGACAGCAATACTCATTTAATTAATTTGTGTAGTAAAAAAGTACACTCCTCCCGAATAAATCTGACCACAGCGTTTATGTCTCCAAATGTTAAATATATAGGGAAACTTTAACGCAATCGGTATTCGGGAGGAGTGTACATAATTTATACTGCATTTATGTCACTATAGCATAAATGATGTTAAATTAGTACATACATAATTATACTGTATAATTTATGCTATGCTATGAAGTGTAGCATAAATTATGTTGTATTGAACAACATGAGCTTGCATAATTATTTCGTATTTATTTTTATATTTTTACTGCACAGCAAATTCAAACTTGGGGATGATGATTGAAAACTGCAAGAGAAAAGAATTTTTTATTCCATACGCCAAGGTTTGAAATTTTTATTATTAAATTTATTTTATTCATAAATTAAAAATTATAGAAATAAATATACAAATTTTGTTCAGACGTCACAAATTTTCAAAGTATCTTTGAGTAACATAGCTAAGTTAAGGCAGTGGATAATCAACTTGGTGCGGAAATAATCAAAAGAGAAACTGTATTTTCACAATAATTCATTCTACGTAATTTATATTATTATTATTTTTTTATTATTTATTTCACCAGATTATACATATAAGCATTACAACATTACACAAAATGCAGCATGTAAAATGGTGAAGGGTGCATACAAGGCATTAAGGTCTGTCCACAATGACGCGTAAATCACACGCAACACTACGGAAGAAACACATAAAAATTTCTTGATTTTTACGTAAATCCTTGCGTGTTCACATAAAAAACACATAAAACTTCCGTAAAACTTACGTGAAACTTATGTTGTTACGGAATCGTTGCGTGAGCAAATTAACCAAAACGCAAAAATCAAAGCTACCTTGATTTTTGCGTGTCTTCCGTAACTAATACAAAAGCTCAAAAAAATGTCAAAAAGATTTAGGGGATTTAATAGGGTTAAAAGAAACCCAGGAACTTTAAACTTGGTAAGTGTATAGTCAACCCTACCAACTTTTATTTCTGACAGTTTTTACCCCCAAACCTACCCGTTTCACCCTTGTAAGGGGTAGTGAAAATGACCAAAATTGATTACATGCATGCATAGTAGACCTCTTGTTACCAATTTTAGAGCCAGTTCAGGTAAAATTTAAGGTCACCTGTGGGACGTTAAAGGCAATAGTTAGTACATATGGGATATAAAAGGTAATTTTACCACCCCTTGGGGTAGTTTGGGGGTGAAAAAGAACCAAAATTAAAGTTCACCGATTTTGATGCAACAAACATTTTGATTGGGGTAACTTGACCTCGTAAATGCAATAAGGACCAATAAAATGTCCTAAACTCACCCCCTGATGACCAAAGGGGTGGTTTACCCTTAAATTTAGAATTCTCTGATTTGGTTGAAATAAACGTTTTTACTGGGATAACTTGACCACGGGAAAACATTGGTGACCAGTAAAACGTCCTAAACCCACCCCCTGATGACCCAACGGGTGGTTTACCCTTAAATTTAGAATTCTCTGATTTGGTTCAAATAAACGTGCTTACTGGGGTAACTTGACCACAGGAAAACATTGGTGACCAGTAAAATGTCCTAAACTCACCTCCTGATGACCAAAGGGGTGGTTTACCCTTAAATTTAGAATTCTCTGATTAGGTTGAAATAAACGTGCTTACCGGGGTAACTTGACCACGGGAAAACATTGGTGACCAGTAAAATGTCCTAAATTCACCCCCTGATGACCAAAGGGGTGGTTTACCCTTAAATTTAGAATTCTCTGATTAGGTTGAAATAAACGTGCTTACTGGGGTAACTTGACCACGGGAAAACATTGGTGACCAGTAAAATGTCCTAAACCCACCCCCTGATGACCCAAGGAGTAGTTTACCCTTAAAATTAGAATTCTCTGATTAGGTTGAAATAAACGTGCTTACTGGGGTAACTTGACCACGGGAAAACATTGGTGACCAGTAAAATGTCCTAAACCCACCCCCTGATGACCCAAGGAGTAGTTTACCCTTAAAATTAGAATTCTCTGATTTGGTTGAAATAAACGTGCTTACTGGGGTAAGCAATCAACGATGTTCCCAGGGTAACTTACCTAGTCAAAGACGATGGTGGCCACAAAAATATTTTTAAAAAATATCTTTAAAGGATTAAAGGGTGCCACCCCTGCAAATAAAAGGTTTTTTAAAGATATCAGTGCAATCTACGTCGGTACTAGAGTAACTTGACTTAATAACGATGGTGAGCACCAAGAGGTTAAATACACATCCTTTGAGGATTAAAGGGGCGGTTCAACTGTAAAAATTTGGACTCAACAAACTTCGAAATCAGGGTATATTATTTTCCATATAACAATGGAAAGCACCATGGAGCTAAATACACAACACTGAGGATTAAAGGGGTGGTTCATCCGATAATTCAAGTATCCCAACTTGGATGAAAGACACAAGCGTTGAAGTTGAGTTAACTTAACTTTCATGTAAAGATAATGAGAAACAAAGGTCTTTTTATTCGCTCGCTGAGAATTGAAGGAGCGGTCGAACTTTATTGTTTGAATTTTTAGTTTTAAATAAGACGTTGTATTTAGATTTCAAAAAGCATGTTTTACTCTTTAGTGCGCTAATTTTAAAGTTAAGAAACTAACATTTTTCAAAATACAACGTTTTTTGCTCCCAAAACTAAGAACTCAAATAATTAAGTTGAACCGCTCCTTCAATTCTCAGCGGGTGATTATATATACCTTATGTGCTCGCAATAGTTTTTTATACCCTCAGTTACCTTGAGTGTGCCGCTTGTGTTATCTAAATCAGGATACTCAAATTTTACGAATAAACTGTCCCTTTAATCATCAGAGGTTGAGTATATTACCCTTTGGGGCTCACCATATCCTCTTTAAAATGCCAATTTACCCCGATTCAAACGTTTGCTGCTTCCAACTTGTAGAACTTTAATTTTAACTGTACACCCCTAATTGACCCTAAGGGGGTAGAGCTAGATCGACAGGTTATTAGAAATTTGGTTCTATTTAATAGTAAAAAAAACGCAACTTATTTTCAAGGTAGCCAGGGCTTTTATTAAGTATATAAAAAAAATTGAATATGCATGAATACCATATAATTAAATCACAAGGAACTTACTCTGAACCCTACAAGTTTCATGAGCCTGGCTCAATTTAAACCAGATAAACAATTAAAATTGTCTTCGGGTTATAACTTATACATGATTTGTATTGCTTTACTATGCATTTTCTTGCCATAATTTGATATTTTAGTTTTAAAAGGGGCATGGTTCAAGAAGTAGAAAACGCTCATGAAGATATATAGGCAAATATGGTGTTCATTTAAAATTTATTTTTATTAAAAATATGATTGGTGCTTGTTTCATTGCGCAGCTTCCCCTAATCTTAATAAGGGTTTAACGATACAAAGTTTAAATTATCCTTATTGTCTTTGGCACGTCACATTATCGAGGTAAGAGTTTTTGTTGCAATCAGATACGAGAAGTTTAGTTTTGGGGGTGAACTACCCCTAATTCCGATAACGGTTGACGAAACAAATGTTATGTTTCACCATCGTCTTTGGCACGTCAAGTTACTTAAGTAAGAGTCTTTGTTGCACTCAGATACGAGAAATTTAGTTTTAGGGGTGAACTACCCCTAATATCGACAAGGGTTGAAAATAAAATTTTTTAAATATTACCATTGTCTTTAGCACGTCAAGTTATCAAGGTAAGAGTCTTTGTTGCACTCAAATACAAGAACTTAAGTTTTGGGGGTGAACTTCCCCTAATATCGACAAGGGCTGAAAATACAAATTTTTAAATATCACCATTGTCTTTAGCACGTCAAGTTATCAATGTAAGAGTCTTCGTTGCACTCAAATACGAGAACTTAAGTTTTGGGGGGTGAACTACCCCTAGTATTGATAAGTGTTGACGATACAAATTTTTCAATATTACCATTGACTTTGGCACGTCAAGATATCCAGGTAATAGTCTTTGTTGCAATCAGATACGAGAATATAGTTTTGGGGGTAAACTACCCCTAATCTCAATAAGGGTTGAAGATTCAAATTTTTAATGATTACCATTGACTTTGGCACGTCAAGTTACCTATGAATCGACGCCTAGATGACTGAAATTGGATAACTCTATTTTTTGCCTTGGTTGTGCTGACAACACCTGTACTCTATCGCGCTCATCTCACCGCTGAGGCTCGCGATCCAATTAACATATCGACAAAAGATGGCCCGATTTATTTATTTTAATTCTTGTTAACCCTAAATACAAAATTTGGAAGCGCTGTATTAAAAAGCAAAAATACACCAGCAATTCTCGCAAGCCTCTATTTGCTGCAAAACGTCTTTAGCACAGCATCAAGTTGTTTACGGGTGACGTCACGCGGTGTTTAGTTTGTACGCGGTATACGGCGCACGGAGGACCGCGGGTAGGTCGAATGACTATTACTCAACTTGGGTTGATTCACCCTACAATATTATAGAATAAAACGCAACTCGATTTCAAGTGTTTACCCTGGGTAATAGGAGGGAGGGGGGGAAGCTAAAAAAAAAAAAAGAAAAAAAAAAACTGTGAGTCAAATAGGGCCACATGACCACGAAACGGTTTTTTAGGATCTCTGCGTGATATCAACAACATGAATCTCTGATTCTATTAAAAAAATTAAAAAAAAAAAAGGTTAAAATGGCTATTTAAGAAATTAGCTCAACGACATCTCGTCCTCATATCGTCACGCATCGTCATCTCGCTGTTGACTGTGATTATGAGCATCATATACACTGCTTATCACAAAGAAAGCGTGAAAATCGTCACATTTTAGGCAGCTTATTGATACATTTTATTCACTTAACATTAATTTTAGCCATCCAAAGAGATTTGTGCATGTACAGGCGACACTATTAAAAGATCCCAAAATAGCGCTGTATTTCGGTGTCATAGCCCCATTTGACTCCTCAGAGACGTATTTTTTCGACTTTTTCCCTAATTGAGCTAGCGAGATAAAACCAACGCCAATCTTATTTTTTCTCAAAAATATTTAGAACCAACACCAGATTTGCTTGTCTATCTCCATTATTACTGTACCTTAAAAAAAAAAAAAAAAAAAAAAAAGCGACCAAAATGTGACGAGGTTGCTTTGAACTTTTACAGTTTTCTCTAAACTATATTATTATTTTCAAATTTAATACACAAATTCGTGTTCCTCATAAAATTTTCTTTCATTTGGTATATTATATCGTACTAACACTTTTATTTTCAGGCTTAAAAAAAGGTAAAAACAAACGTCCTTTCCCTCATATTTAAGAAAGTGATTCAAGATGGCGGCCTATTTATGTAAAGTGAAATTTTTCCGTAAATCCTTATGTGTTAATAAATAAATAACATAAGCTTACGCGTAACTCACGCAACACACGTAAGTCACGTAAGGACACGCGTCATTGTGAACAGCACGCAACAGTTAAGTGTTCTTCCGTAAATTACGCGTCATTGTGGACAGACCTTTATAAAATACCGCTACACAATTAAGTGGTATGCCACCCTTTACTAATATTAACACAAAATTTAAAATACAACAATGTCATAGTCAATAAATCATATATACAAATTATTTGGTAATTTCCTGTACTACCAAATGTGAAAAAAATGACTCCTTAAATTGAGAAGGGTCACTTATTTTCAAATACCGAGGTAAAGCATTAAAGCTAGTAACAGTCCTATAAACATAACTCTTGACTCCACCAAAACAAATAATGTAATTTTCGAATGAAATTGAATTAATTTGAAAAAATGTTTTTTGTTCCAAAAAAAGTGTTAATTATATATTTAATTTAAAAGATGTTTCTAACTTAACTTATAAGTTGACGCAAATATTTGAATTTTCACATTTACATGCTATCTTTAAAGCAAGTTTAAAGTGAAATAACTTAACATTTGATCGTGTTTTCATGTGTTTTACATAACTAAACTTTTCATCCACATTTATCTTTACTATTACTATCTTTATTATTACTTTAATTTAATTTTATATTTCGCGACCGTTCAGTTTGTCAGAAATCAGCCACTCACCTACTCCCTTATAAAAATATGTATTATATTTAAAATAAAGAATTTTTTATTCAAGATATTAACTTTCAATTAATTATATATTTTAATTAGGTTAATTATGTAGACGCCTGGGATGAATGTTGCTCTTTTAGAATGAAGCCAGCTTCTATTGAAGAAATCGAAGAAATCAACTGCATAAACACGTTCATGAAGTCAGGTCTGTCAGTCTCAAACCTAGACACAAGAATGTTAATTTTGTAAATTATGATGCGTTCAATCAATCAATCAATCAATCAATCAATCAATCAATCAATCAATCAATCAATCAATCAATCAATCAATCAATCAATCAATCAATCAATCAATCAATCAATCAATCAATCAATCAATCAATCAATCAATCAATCAACCAATCAATCAATGCACTGATCATAAAAGATTACATCGACTTGTTTAAATCAACAATATATAATTTTATTCATCTAATTTATTGATTTATTGATTGATCGATTGATTAATTAAGTAACTGAATAACTGATTGATTGATTGATTGATTGATTGATTGATTGATTGATTGATTGATTGATTGATTGATTGATTGATTGATTGTAGAAAGCCTGTCTTCAGACGACACTCAAGATTGGTTCACCGCTCATATGGACTCCAATCTGACTAAAAATTTCGAGTCTTGTGATACTAGAAAGCACGTATACACATTTGCATGGCTTAAAGGAGAGCCTAAAACTGGAGGAAAGCCGTTCGTAGTTTTGAGACAAGAAGACGATAACCTTGGTTTAGCAGTCATTTCGTCTGTAAATACTAAAGGAAGAGTCATTTGTGAGAGAACAAAAATAAGGAACACAACATCGGTATATTAATATAAATTACACACACTGAAAATAATTTTTTTCTCTTAACCTTAACATAATAGAAAGAATGTAATACGTAATTTATGCTGTATATTGATCTTGTTGTGAAATCATTTTTGTCAGTGGAAGCAAAAGGTCTATCTCGTTCTCGAACGTTATGGAGATGGAGCTCGAGATAGACCTTTTGCTTCCACTGACAAAATACAAGATAGGCCTTTTGCTTCCCCCGAAAAAACATTAGATAGATCTTTTTTTCGCAACAGGATCGATATGTCATTTTAACATAAATAAGACAAACAAAAATTATGCTGTAAAATATAATATTTATGCTGTATTGAAGTATACCATAGGGCTTTAAAAGAATTTCATTCTAGAGTTTTGGTAAACTGTATCTTCTTGTTCTTTCTGTGAATCTATTTATTACTTTTGGTATCATTAATATTAATAATTACTAATAATTAATATTAAAACAAAAAGTTTCAGACATACAAGCTTAATATTAAAAATATTTGGGACAATCACACTCTCTGGAATTGTCAAAGTGCATCGTGCAAACATTTTCAAGTAAGTAATTGTAGTAATATAATATGTATGATATACCTTATTTCATGGAAAAAAAAGTTACACAATTTATGCTGTTTATGTCATACCAATGTTTACCCGTCGAAGTAAATGAACTACACTTTACAAATTTCACTCAAAATGAACGATCTGCGTTTGGCGCTTGTACGCGTTTTAACATGAAAACTAGATGGGGGAACTTGGAATTTGTAAAGTGTAGAACGGTCATTTTTCACAGAATTTGTAAAGTGTAGTTCGTTCACTTTGACGGGTAAGCATCAATGTAGAATAAATTTTTGTTGTATAATATTATTGAAATTTAGAATAATACACAATATGAGGTTTAGAAATAAGGGAGACATTTTTAGGGGTAAATTTGTTTCATATTCTAAAAGAAAACATTGTCGTGAATCGATAGATATGTGAAATTCTAATTTCTTTAATTCTTTAATTTCTTTAATTTAATTTTTAAAAATTGCAAAATAACGTCATGGTCGGTAAAGGCATGCATATGTTGGTTATTTTAAAATTAAAGAAGAAAATAGTCAACTCAAAAATTATAAACTCACATACCAATCAATTCAGAGCAATGTCCTCTTTTAGAATATGAATTTTTCGCCTCAATTTTGTGTTTTAGTATTTTTCTTTGTTATAAAGAATTAGAAAACAAAGCTTTAAGGAAAATTGAATAAACATTTTATAATAACACTTTTTCTTTCAGTATACATTTAATATTAATTGTATCCGCTTTCTAACAGCACAACACATATAATGGTGAGTAAATACTTTATTTTTTACACAAATAAACAAAAATGTATAAATCATACATTAAAATTATAGTCAATAAATATTAAAATTTTCTAATCAAAATTGATTTTCAAGATTTAGATGATAAAAAAAGAGGAAGATTTCTAAATTGTTCAACAAAAAAAATTTATGTCTCCAATGATATGGTAATACTCATTGTTTGAAGTAAATTAAATAAAATTTCAAAATAAAAATTGCACTTCTATACATTTCTAGTTGTTATATTATATCATTTCAAGTAGGCAAACCATCAGGCAACCATTATCGAACGGTTAAAAGTGTATCAAATTTGTACCAAAATGGAACCATGCTTAAATTTTTCTGATATGAAAAAATTATAATTTTAACGAATTTTGTTATGGTTCCAAAATGGTTCCAAAACGGTTCCGGAACCGTTCCAGACCATTATGCAACAATCCAGGCCAAAATGGAACCATTTGTGCAACAGGGGAAGTATTTCTTACTGGGAAACATTAAAAATAATAGTAATAAAGACAACTTTATGCCAAGGTTTCAATTGTAAATATAACACGTTGCTTTATTATGATTAAATTATGATGTTGCACGGTTATGACGTCACTAAACATTGAAAATCTAACGATAGAAATGTAAATGACGTCACAAGCGTTAGAATCACAATAAAATAAACGTTAAAGTTGGCCGCTGCAAATCTACGATTTTTCTATTCAGTTCCAAAGCTTGTGACGCCACTAACGTTTAAAACGTTTTTTATCGTTAAAATATCAACGTTTAGTGACGTCATAACCGTTGATTCCACAATACTTAATAAGCGCATTACAAAAACACTGTACAAGCTTTTAAACGATTATTTTTTTTAGTGTTTAAAAAAAATTATCTTACAATGTGAAATGATGAAAACTAATAAAATAAATAAATAATTATTACGTACTTTATTTTGTCCGTGTGTATAAAAAAAATAAATATTTTTGCACAGATTACTTCTCCTTATAAGATCTGGGAAAAGTGCTGCTCTATGAACATGATACCAGCATCAATTGAATCCAAAAAAGAATTAAACTGTTTAGCGAAAGAACTATTACCAAAAATACCAAATATAAGTAAGCTATAAAAACGTAGAACACCTTAAACAAAAAACTTGCCTAATATCCTAATATACCTAAATATCAACATTAATTTGGCCAGAGTCAATAATTTCTAATTTATTTTCCATTTAAAAACCCGCAGCTGTCTTTTTGTGAATGGAAAATAAATTAGAAATCAATGATTCCAGCCAGTTGATATTTATATATGTAGGATATTAGACATGTTTTTTTGTAAAAGGTGTTCTATATACGCCTTGAAATTAACAGTCTTGGATTCGATTATCATATTTACGATAATGATACTATATAACGATATTTGATATCGATGCGTTATGTTATACATTAACAGTTTTATAAGAGATATCGTTATAATATAGAAGAACAAAAATTGACGATATTATCATCTCATAATAGTTATTGCTCAAAAACTAAGAAAAAAATACTCCTAAAGATACGAAAAGAACAAACAAAAACATCTCTACTTTATATAGTGATAAACCTCTATAGTGATATATAATATATCACCTCTACACACTAAAAAATTTCGTTAGTAATCAACGGAATAAGTGTTTTTTCAACGGTTATAAGTGTTGATAATTAACGTTTCAAAACTCAACTCTTATTGTATTGAAAACTCAACGCTTAAGTACAATTTCACTTTAAACGTTGATTTATCAGCATAAATAGAGTTGATAAAAACCGTCAATTTTCAACGGAATAAACGTCCTTCTCCACCTAATTAGAAATAATATAAAAACTTACTTTACACAATTTCCTGTGTTCTATGCGAAAAATCAAAATATGCATAAGAATAAATAGTGTTTATTTTTTATTCTTTAACTAGAATCAACGAAAAAAATATTTTGAGTTTTTTTTATTTCTGCCCAAAAAGTGCGTTTTTTTCGAAAAGTTACCAACCCGTTAGAAATTTTATTGCATTTTTGGATGTAACTCGATTTTTCATACCCAAATCGGTCATCCAAAAATTTATGATACAGTATGTACTAATTACCAGTTGAGTTTGGTTCTTTTTCATCTAATTGTAATTAAGCGTTGATTATAAACGTTTGTGACGTCACACGTAAGCGTTAAATATCAACGTTTAAAGCATGACGAAACTGTGTACAAGCTTTTCAACGTTTAGAACGTCGATTATACACGTCTATTTTTTAGTGTGTACCTTTAATTTAGATATTTATTTGTTTTCTTCCATTTCTAGGTGCAAAACCTTTATTTTTCGTAACTGGCCAAATGGATGTAAATTTAAATAGAGATTTTGAATCTTGTATTACACGTAAAAAAATTTCAAACGAACTTTGGGCTCTTGGTGAGCCTAATAATATGGGCAAAATAGAACCTTATGTTGCGTTTGGATTTCTCTTACGTAACAGTGGGCTCTTTGACTTTACCGACCTTGACTCAATTCCAACACAATACCTCTGTGAGGCAACACGTCAACAACAGGTAACCATGCAACAAGTTTTCTAATCTACATTCTAAAATATAAGTGTTGAAAAGCTGTTGTACAGTCATTGTGCTTTAAAATGGATTTGTATTGGCTTACGGCCATACAATGCAATCAGATGGAGATTTCAGTTGACGCAAAACACTATCTATATACATGATATTCCCACATACCAATAAAATTTCATTTTTTAGTAAAATGACCGTACAGCTCTGGCCAAAAGTTTGAGAACGATTTGTATAGGCAACCCGCAACCACAACTTATTATCTTTATGAGAAAACGCTGCGGCCGCCACTGCCCTGTTCTTAAAATTTTGGCCAGAGCTGTACATATTTGCCTTAAATAATGTGAAATAAATGGTTATGACGTCACTAAATATTGACAATCTAACGATAAAAACGTAAATGACGTCACAAGCGTCAGGATCGTAATGGAATAAACGCGGACGTTGCAAATCTACGTTTTTTCATTCAACCCCAACATTTGTGACGTCCCTAACGTTTTTAACATTAAATTTTCAACATTTAATGACGTCATAACCGTCGTTGATTCAACAATACTTAATGCATTGCAAAACTGTGTACAAGATTTTCAACGCTAATTTTTAAGAGTGTATTCAAGGATATAGGGTGTATGCGCATGACGTTGTGCTTCGATGCCATACTGGGTCAATGAATAACATTGCTCAGTATAGAAAAACAATAACTAATTTTTACTATAATTTTTTTGCCTATTTATTGCAAATCTGCTCATCAAATTTTCATCGATTCAGAGAATATTTCAACGTGCACAGACAAAGTAACTACTAAAAGCATGTACAGTTTCAGACAAATGAAAGGTAACCATTTAAACTTGCTGCTTTGTTTCGCACCTTAAACTTTAGGTGGAAACGTCTTATTCAAGTGCATCACGAGTCACGAGGCTTGTTTTGCTTGCTGGTTAAAGCAGTTCACCTGATAGATAACGCTACACCTGAGCGCACATCAAAACACTTGAATATATGACGTAACAATTTCGTTAGCACATATAATTGTAGGCGCTCAAAATAACAATATGTTTAAATGGTCACCTTTTATTTGTCTGAAACTCTACATGATATTGCTTATGTAATTTAAATGTATTAGCCTGGAACATGAAAATTAATTATATTGAGAGATGTCAAAATTAATTATCATTCTAGAATGTACGAGAAAAAACGGAAGCTGTGGAGATAACCTTGAAAATTGCAAAGAGATTAAAATATCAAAGTCACGAGGAAGATGAGGTAACACACTACTACTTGTATTATGCTATTGACCTATTTTACTAAGGTTCCCATTCACTGGTACAATGTAAAGTTCTAACATTATTAATTTTAAGTATTAATTTTACTCAATTTTTAAATTATCTCTATAAACTAATAGAATTTTATGTATAAGTATATATTAATAATGACAAAAAATACATAAAATACTAATACCGAGCTGGTATGGCCAAGTGGTGAAGGCAGCTGACTCATAACTCTGTACTCCTCACCGAGTATAGATTCAAGCCACTGCTTCAAAAGTGTGAGAGCACAACACGTTCCACGATGCATGTTTATATTCCATGACGACGCACTGCATTTGGGAGGTGCATGATCGATGTGATTGCACCGACCAGACTGCCTAGGTGTTTCCACGGTTTCTCTAGGTTATCATGGCTAATGCCGGGATGTGTATTTAGACTGTGGCTGGCTCACGTGTGCTAATTCTATTGACTGAAAATTTCTTGCCCGATTGAAAATTTCTTTGCCGATGAAAATTTCTATCTATAACACAATATAGATAGATAATAATTAATAACTAATAATTTTTTATTGAGGCCACAAAAGGTACAAAACCCACTGAAGTGGTCCTCTGATATTCTTGCTGTCAATATGGCAAGCATATATATATATATATATATATATATATATATATATATATATATATATATATATATATATATATATATATATATATATATATATATATATATATATATATATATATATATATATATATATATATATATAATATTATATGTATGTATATAAGTACTCTAAATCTTCTCTCTCTCCCTATTTTTTTCCACTTTAGGAGTCCGAAGTATCTACTGCTACTGAATTACCAACAAAATATACCTCAAATACAACTTCAATCAAATCAGAAACTTCTCACTCCACTTCTACTAAAATGTTATCTACATTCACAACAAGAATGATAAAAGCAGTAACAACAATGAGCATGACAACAACAAGAAAACCTCCTGCCTACATGTTACCTACATTCACAGCTAGAGTGGTCACACTATGGACATCAGTGACAAAACCACATATGATATATTTTCCTACAAATACTGCAGTCAGAACATCCCTTACTAAATCTCCAGTCTATGTTACTACTACCAGAACTACGCAAAAACTTACAATAACTTCTATTACGATAAAAAATAATATTTCAAGTTTTAAATTAGACACTTCAGTTTCAAAATATTATATTGCAGTTTTGGTTAAATTTATGAATATCTCAAAACTTACGCATTGTGGTTTTAGGAATTTAACAAATTTATCGGTAAGTAGTAAAAAAAAAATGTATTACACCTTGCAATTGGCTCATTAAAATTGCTTCACCAGCAATATACTACAATAATACCTAATGCAGCTGCAATATGCTACAATAAAGGTGTGACTCACTTAGATCAAGTGGTATTGTAGTTCTATAATTATACCTGTTCCAAATTCAAGTGTACCTATTGCAAAATACAGGTTCATGTCATTTCGCGACTTTCAAAACTTAAAGGAATAGACCAGAGAAAAACATAACCATTTATATCACAAAACACTTGACGGCATGGAACTTACATAAATAACTTCAGTTTATCTTAAAACCCAACTGTAGCTCCGTAGCAGTGATCAGAAAATTTTGATTTACGCAACCCGTACAGCAATTTTTTTTTTTTACTAATTTTTACATGTTTCTGACGTCAGAAACATGAATTGTCACGCAAATTGCATACTTACCAGTATTTTCACGCTCTCTCGTGGGGTTGCATTGATACTCTGGAAAAAATTGTCAACTGTTTTAATGATCCCATTTAGTGTTTATTCATTAAAAAGCCAATGTTTTTTTATGTGGTCTATAGCTTTAATTAAAATTTGTTAATGTGCCTAAAAATTAAAAATTTGCATATAAATTATCGATTTAGAACAATGTCTTCTTTTAGAAAATGCAATAAAATAAACCTCTTTACTTTTTTTTATTTGGAGCTTATTTGCATGCTTAAAAAAGTAGCTTGTTAAAATAATTTCAATTTCTTCGCCTTATAGCACCCTGAATATCCTAGACCTTATTTAACTGCCCAAAACACTTCGGCTGCAGGACAAATAATTACAACATGCAAAGGAAATCGTTACCTACTGACTAATAAAAAGGTGGGAATTTTGTCTTCTTTTTTTACTTATATAGCTCTGGCAAAAATAAGAACAGCGATTTTTACGACCGGATGTAAACTTTTTTCTGAAACAATTTTTACACAGATAAACGCCAAAAATTTACAGGTGATCAATGTAATAGTATAGTTAAAACGTGTTAAATTTTATTTCTATGACTTGATTAGAATCCGAGAAAGGGGGTGCATCCGGTTGTAATAACCTCTCTTCTTGTTTTGGTATAGTTATATATATACATATATATATATATATATATATATATATATATATATATATATATATATATATATATATATATATATATATATATATATATATATATATATATATATATATATATATAAACCAAAATAAGAAACATAACATATTTTTCTAGGTAACTTATATCAGTACATGGTCTGAATGCAATTTGTGGGGAATGATCCCAGCAACAATTGAAAACATATCAACTTTGGAATGTTTACAAGAAAGTTACTTTGAAGAATCAGGTAAGAATCTAATTGCATACAAAATTACAATGGTAAAATTGTAATCTATTTTGATTTAAGAATTTAAAATAATAATAATAATAATAAACTAAGTTTTGCTGGCAAGTTTTTACACTTGATTTTGAGTTTGTTTTCATTCATACATATACACTTCTTTGATCATTAATACACACATTGTATACCTCAACCCTTCTATAGTGTAAAAAACTGGGGTTAAAAAACTGCAAAGTAGGCAACTTTAAAAATTTATGGAGTCATGTAATTCCGGTCTACGCAGCAGCAGTTATAGAGCTTTGCAAGTTTTCTCCCAAAATTTAATGATACAAGTTAAGGAATATTTATAATAGTCCTATCTCATATTTCATCGTGAGGTGGATTTACTTTTCCTTTGAAATTTTACTTATTTTTCTTTTTATGTGAAAATGAGAATACATGTAATTTAAATAATATTTAAAATCAGTAAGGAACTTTTTAGAGTGACAGTGCGTTAAAGTCGTAGAACACCTTGAACAAAAAACATGTTTAATGTCTTTATATCTAAATATCAACGTTGATTTGGCCTGAGTCGTTGATTTCTAATTTATTTTCCATTCACAAAATGACATCTGCGGTTTTGTGACGTCACATCTCACCTGTTTTTGCGCGTGTGGACTAATAAGCTGTGACGTCACAAACCCGCAGCTGATATTTTGTAAATAGAAAATAAATTAAAAATCATTGACTCCTGCCAAATTAACGTTGATATTTAGGTTTGTTAGGATATTAGGCAAGGTTTTTTTGTTCAAGGTGTTCTACGCCTATAATATTAAAATTTATAAAACAATTTTAAATAATTCAGTTCAGGTTGTATGTATAGCTATAAAAAACTATTAATATATTTAAAATAAATGTTATATGAAAAAAAAGGTGGAGCGAGTGCTTATTTCTTTACTTCACAACTGGACGCCGGTTTAAATCGACAATTCGTGTCTTGTGCTTCACATAAAATTGTTCCTCCTGATGTTTGGTGGCCTGGAGAACCAAATAATGAAGAGAACAGAGAGTCTTGTGTGGCTCTCAAACTGGACAACATGACTGCAGGACTGGCGGACGTGAGGTGTGGAGAATTATATGGAGTCATTTGTCAGGTATTTACACTACATTAGATTGTTTCTTCTCAGTGGTTTCGGTTTAAGCAATATCCTGCTAATTGATAAGCCTAAGTTAATCGTTAAAGGCGTAGAACACCTTGAACAAAAAAGTTCTGTAATATCCTAACAAACCTGAAAATCAACGTTGATTTGGCCGGAGTCATTGATTTCTAATTTATTTTCCATTCACAAAATGGCACGAGCAGTCAATGACGTCACAGCTCACTTGGTCCACACGCGCTTAAAACAAGCAAGCTGTGACGTCAATGACCACTCGCACCATTTTGTGAACGGAAAATAAGTTGAAAATCAATGACTCTAGCCAAATCAAAGTTGGTTTTCAAGTTTGTTAGGATATTACACATCTTTTTTTTGTTCAAGGTGTTCTACACCTTTAAGGGTTAAAATTAGCACAAAAAATGCACTTTTTTATAATATTCCTTTTGTATCAAGCTTTAATTTAACATTTTTTTGAAAAGAGTAACAACCACAGAGTATACGTAAATCACAAAATATAATGATTTTCTTCTGGATTTATAACTTTATTTAAAGAATACAAAAAATTGAAAAAGAAATTGTAATAATTATTAATGATACAAAGAAATATTACAAGAATTCATGAGTTAGGACCATCATACAAACACAAGTTATATCCCTCAACCCTGCTGTATTATCACAAAAGAACAATTTTTTTTCATGCTGAGATAATTCAATTTACAATGTATGATAACTTGCCATCAACGCTAAAATTTAAGAAGAATTATTAATAATGTAGCAACATTTTTGAATTATCTTCTAGGCGATGTTTTCCAATATAAACTCCATGATGTCTAATGAAACAGCTCCTTTGATTAAAAATATGAATTGGTCGAATACTGTCAGCAGAACAAGATCTTACGAACCACTCTTAGTGAAATATATGACTTATACAAATCTTAATAATTGTACTTTTGTAGATCTTACAAAGAAATCAGTAAGTAATTCTTTATGATAATCATGATTTGAATACAAATGTACGTAGGTCGACTAATAAATAAATAATATACAGTATACTATCGAATTTTTTTTTAAAACGGCAAAGGGAAGCTTTTAGAGTCCCTTATTTGACATATAGGAGATTTAAAGGCGTATAACACCTTAAAGCCTTTGTCAACTTACTTTTTTAACATTTAGAATACTAGACTGATAATTACCATACCTTACTATCCATGAATGAGACACCATCATGCTAATTTTGTATTTATTTTCCTTTTTGCGGTTTAATCACGTATCTGACGTCACAATGTACCGGTAAAGAACTTGAGGGAGGGGCTTAAATTTATCACGTGACTAGAGCGGTGACTGTGATTGGCGGCGGTACATTGTGACGCCAGGTACGTGATATAACCGCAAAAAGGAAAATAAACGAAAATAAATACAAAATCAACGTGATGGTGTCTAATCCATGGATATTAAGGTATGGTAATTATCAGTCTAGTATTCTAAATGATAAAAAAGTAAGTTGACAAGGGCTTTAAACAAAAAACATATTTAATATATTCTAACATACCTAAATATCAACGTTGATTTAGCCAAAGTCATTGATTTGTAATTTATTTTCCATTTACAAAATCACAGCTGCGGGCTTGTGACGTCACAGCTCACTAGTTCACGCGCGCGGAAACAGGCGAGACGTCACAAACCCGCAGCTGTCATTTTGTGAATGGAAAATAAATTAGAAATAAATGATGCCGGCCAAATCAACGTTGATATTTAGATATGTTAGGGTATTAGACATGTTTTTTGTTCAAGGTGTTCTACACCTTACAGTTTGATTTTTTAAAAATATAACAATATTGCTTTTACTTAAAATCACCTCTTAGTGACGTTTTTTTTACAAATAAAAAATAAAATCGACTTGATTTACATGTAAAACCAGTTTTGGAACCTTTAGCAATCGTAAAAATTTACCAGGTGACGAAATAATATATGTAACGATTTGTACTCATATTCAAATTTTGTTTCATCCACCAGAACAAATGTCATCTGAATTAATTTATTCCTTTTTGCAAGGCAATTTGTATCAGTCGTAACCGCGTCTCAAATATGTGTTTTAATTGTTTTTATTTCTACAGCCTAACTCTGAAAAAATTACAAACATATCCAGTGCTGGAAGATTGATGAAATTATGCAAAGAAGGACAATATTTTATTCCTCACAAAAAGGTTTGTAAATATTCATTTGTCCTTTACATTTTTTTAGCTTACAGAAATATTCTGTGCTTAATTTATTTATTAAATTAAAATTAATTTAACGATAATGTTACATGAACATGAATTGGAAGTATATATATATATATATATATATATATATATATATATATATATATATATATATATATATATATATATTATTATTATTATATAACACTCATATACAGAAATTCAACCAGGGCCTAGGCCTTATCGGTCGGTTCACTTAATATTTACATTTATTATATACACATACAAATTTTATTTCAATTAACAGAGAATAAAATCTTCTTTCTTATATAGGAACACAAAAACATAGAAACTTTTTTAAAATGATATAATAATGGTTATATTTTCAGCGTCCTGAAATGGCGTCCTAGTGTTATGCAGTATAAGCAAATAAAACACACACACACACATATATATATATATAGTATAACAATGTAAAAAGAATTATAATAAATGATGATAATTGATCATTCATTCATTCATTCATTCATTCATTCATTCATTCATTCATTCATTCATTCATTCATTCATTCATTCATTCATTCATTCATTCATTCATTCATTCATTCATTCATTCATTCATTCATTCATTCATTCATTCATTCATTCATTCATTCATTCATTCATTCATTCATTCATTCATTCATTCAAATATAAGTATATGAGTGCGATTCATTAAGGCCAGTTTAAAGTCTTAGGTATTCTAAAATCCTAGGGTTCTCTTAGCAGAGTTAATAATTTTCAGATCTATTGGCAATAAGTGCTGTGGTGAATATATCTTACAATAATTTAAATATGTAATTACAAGGTTATCTACCCTAAGACGTGGGCAGAATGTCTTTCGTTCGGAATGAAACCAGCGTCAATTGAGAGTAGAGCAACTCTGGAATGTTTGCAACAAGATTTACTTTCATCTTCAAGTAAGTAATGCATCTTTTCAGAGATGAATTTTAAAAATCAGCTTAAAACACATTAAAATAGGTCAAGTATTCTGCATTTTAATTTTTGCCGAAATCAATGCAGTAGTTTTCTCAAAAATCGCAGAGTTGAAATTAAAAGGAAAAAAGTGTATTTCCTAAAATCGTAATCTTAAATGAGAGGTTCCACGTCGTATTGAGTAACAAGAAAAAAACTGTTTTAGGGTCAAATTTTATCAATTCATTGTAAAAAATAAGCGTTGAAAAGCTTGTACACAGTTTTGTAATGTTTTAAGTATTATTTAATTAATGGTTCGACGTTGGCAATCTAAGGATAAAAGCGTAAATGACGTCACAAGCGTTAGAATTACAATAGAATAAGCATTAAACTTGGCCGTTGCAAATCTGTAATTTTTCTATCCAGTCCCAACGCTTCTGACGTCACTAACTTTTTTATCGTTAAATTTCAACGTTTTTTGACGTCATATCCGTTGATTCCACAATACTTAAAGCATTGCAAAACTGTGTACAAGCTTTTCAACGCTTATTAATGTGTTGCGCTCACATCCACTTTCGTTTCAACGTATATATTATGCGCAAATTGAATCGGAAGTAGAAATGGAAGTGGATGTGAACGAAATTGCTTAAAATTCTAAACTGTTGTTATTTTATATGACAATTCAAAATATGTCAATACGCCTCTGATTAGTGCTACGTCATCGCCGGTAAGAGCTATTGCGAGAATGCTTTAATAATCTTTGATGTTTTTCTTCATTGACTAATTCAAACATGAAGTTTCAGTGCCGACATTCTATTTTACTTCACAACTGGACGCAGGTTTGAACGGTCAATTCTTATCTTGTGCTTCACATAATGTTGTTCCTCCTGATGTTTGGTGGCCTGGAGAACCAAATAATGAAGAGAACAAAGAGTCTTGTGTGGCTCTCAAACTGGACAACATGACTGCGGGACTGGCGGACGTGAGGTGTGGAGAGTTATACGGAGTCATTTGTCAGGTTTGTGGAATGAGAAAAATTGGCTATTTATATTGCATGTGCTGAAATATAGGGACTTGATTGATTCGCTATTTGTGATGTTCATAGAGTATTTTAATTTAACTATTTAATTTTCCCAATTTTACGGTCGGTTACACATACAAAATAAATACGTTATAGTTATACTAGCTTATTTTCAGCTCAATTTGTTCAATGCATGCTAAATTGTATAATATGCTATAATATAGCATAAAAATTATGCTGTAAAGTAGAATTATTTCAGTTGTTCTAAATTTAGCATCATTTTTGCTATAATGACATAAATGCAGCATAAATGGCATAATATATTTATTATTTCCGTCTACTTTTGCATTCACGCTCATGGAAAAGTTACCAACAGTGACTTTCGATAAATAATCAAAAAAATGTGTTATGAACTTTAAAGCCCTTGTCAACTTACTTTTTCATCATGTAGAATGCTAGACTGATAATTACACTCTAAAAATTGGTGCATTACTTTAGTTACGAATCCTAACTTATTTAAGATATACACTTTTAAGTTATTATGAGTAGCTAAATTAATGCATTTTAGCAAGTTATTAAAAAATAGCTCATTTAAGTTGTTTTAAGTTTTTTAAAGGCTTTTTAAGCTATTTTAAGTTAAATTAGCTATTTTTAATAATTTGCCAAAATGCATTATTTTAGCTACTCATAATAACTTAAAAGTGTATATCTTAAATAAGTTAGGATTCGTAACTAAAGTAATGCACCATTTTTTAGAGTGTACAATAACTTAATATCCATGAATTAAACGCCATCACGTTGATTTTGTATTTATTTTCCTTTTTGCGATTATATCACGTATCTGACGTCATAATGTATACCAATGGGGCCGTGATTAGGGTAAAGAACTTATAGGAGGGGCTTAAAATTATCACGTGACCAGAGCGGTGACTGTGATTGGCGGTGGTACACTGTGACGTCAGATACGTGATATAACCGCAAAAAGGAAAATAAACGAAAATAAATACAAAATCAACGTGCTGAAGTCTAACTCATGGGTAATAAGGTATGGTAATTATCAGTCTAGTATTCTAAATGATAAAAAAGTAAGTTGACAAGGGCTTTAAGTTAAAAAAATTATTTATTGATTTAGAACGATGACTTTATTTCCCTTCTCTTCGTCATTATGTTACTACGTTTTATCATTTAAATAAACAATAGTATTTATTTATTAAATATATTTTATTGCATTTTCTAGTTATCTTTTGCCTCCAATATTTTATATTTGCATGGATCAAACAACTTACCTAAGAAAACTACAGTGGCTGTAATAAATAATGATTTGACGAACATTATAAGCAGACCAAAAACAAGATCGTATACCTCGTTCTTGCTAAAATATATGACGTATACCAATCTTACCAACTGTACATTTGTACAGGGGGTACAGAAAGTAAGTATATTTTTGTTACGAGTTAAATATTTTATTTAGATCAAGATGTAATCGATGTTGTTGCGAAAAAAAAAGGCATATCTCGTATTTTGTTAGTGGAAGCAAAAGGCCTTTTTTAAACTTATTTGCTAACTATATCTAAAACTATAATAATTCTTTTTTATTTTAACAATATGAAGATTGAATTTAGCAATAAATTTTTTTATTTTTATTTCGTGAGTTAAAATAAACCAAATCTGTTTTGCTGTGTAAGCAATTATTTAGGAGATAAAATCTTAATTTCTCTGAAAATGTATTGATACATTCATAATAGATTTCAATTCTATTGATTAGTTATTGTACATTCTTACACAAAGCATAAATGTTCCATTCCTTTACTGCAGTATTTTGGAGCATTACTCTACTTAACTGCCTGCGCAAAAAAAAAAAAAAAAAAAAAAAAAAACTACATTCTTAAATTAAGGAATTAATAATTTCAAAAATATAAGTGGTGCTCAATTTTCAAAATTTCCAAGAGCATAGGTTGTTTTAAAATATAATAAAATTAGTTATGTTGCTGTTGCTCTTCTTCTTTGCATTGCCAAATAATATTTATTTTTTGTTTTCAGAACTTTTTACAGCAATATGAAGCGATCCAAAGTAATAATATAACCATACATACATCTAGTGCAGGAAAACTGATAACTAAATGCAAAGGAAATCATTATTATCTTACAAACAAAAAGGTTTTTATTGATGCAAATTTTTCATATTCATATGGTATCTAATTTACATAGTAAATGTATTCGATACTGCCAAAATTTATTTGAAAAATATACTATAATATGAAATGTACATTTAATACCAAAGAATGTCATTCAGTAAAACTCCATGGTAAAATTAAATTAATTAAGATTAAAGGCATATAGAAAACATAAAACAACGTGTTCTTTTTAATCATTAAAAACAAAATTGGATCTACAAAACTGATGATAATTTTTACCAGAATGTAAATGTGGCCCCACAAGAGAGCGTGAAAAAACTGTAAAGTATGCAATTTGCGTGAATATTTCTGTTTATGACGCCAGAGACAGGTAAAAAATAATATGAAAATGTTGTGCGGGTTGATTAAATTGAAAATTTCTGATCGCTGCTATGGCGCTACAGTTGGGTTTTGAGACCAACTAACGTTATTTATATAAGTCCCATCAAGTGTTTTGGGATGTAAATGAAAATGTTTTCATGTTTTCTATGCCTTTAAATGCAGCATAAATTACATAATTTTTTTCCGTATAGCATAAATATTATGTTGACAACATATAATTATTTATTATTATCCAATGTAGCAAAAATTATGCTGTACTTAAATTGTTATGTAAAAATAAATTAAGTAATTTATGCTCTATTAGTTAATTACAATTTTGCAAACACAGATGTTGCTATTTTGTAATAACATAACGTCGCAGGTCCGCTATATTGTCCGATGTCCATTTGAACTTGAAAAATATTTTTTGCTGCAAATGGCCTGAAATGGAAAAACCCAAAATTTAGGGTCGATCCGATGAAATATATTTTTTCAAGGTCAATTGGACATCAGACATTATAGCGGACCAACGACGATAAATAATTATGCTATAAACATTCTAATAATGCTATGTAGTATAATCACTATATAATAATGTCACTCTAAAAATTAGTGCATTACTTTAGTTACGAATCCTAACTTATTTAAGATAAACACTTTTAAGTTATTATGAGTAGCTAAAATAATGCATTTTAGCAAGTTATTAAAAATAGCTAATTTAACTTGAAATAGCTTAAAAACCTTAAAAAACTTAAAACAACTTTAATTAGCTATTTTTAATAACTTGCTAAAGTGCATTATTTTAGCTACTCATAATAACTTAAAATTGTACATCTTAAATAAGTTAGTGTTCGTAACTAAAGTAATGCACCATTTTTTAGAGTGGTTGCATAAATTATGTTATTATTTTGCTGTATTGAGCTATAGCACAATTATGACATAACTAATTCAGAATTAATTTTCTCCTCTATTGAATTATTATTTGATTCAAATATTGTTAATTTTATTATAATTCTTTAAATATTTAATTACAAGGTTACCTATCCTAAGACGTGGGCAGAATGTCTGTCATTGGGAATGATTCCAGCGTCAATTGAGAGTAAAGAAACTTTGGATTGTTTGCAACAAGATTCACTTTTATCTTCTTGTAAGTGTACAGCGAGTTTAATTATATTTGGGAATCAAAATATTTTACGTATTTTTATCGCATCAATATGAGTTAATGCATAATATTAAGAGAGGTGTTCATTGCTGCACTTTTTTCGCCTTTTACTTAACTTCTATCAAAGAACACCAAAATTTGGACCCAATTTTTCATCTCTCTCGCTTCCAAGATGTTTACTCATCGCCTTAGTCGACTTAGAAGTGCAGCAATAAACACCTCTCCTTTTGTTATGCATACACTCGTATTGCCATGGTAAAAATATGTAAAATACTTTGGTCTTAAAGCCCTTGTCAACTTACTTTTTTATCATTTAGAATACTAGACTGATAATTACCAAATCCTAATATCCATGAATTAGACACCAAAATATTGATTTTGTATTTATTTATTTTTTTCCTTTTTGCGGTTACATCACGTATCTGACGTCACAATGTCCCGATGGGGCCATATGATAGGGGTACAGAACTTGAGGGAGGGGCTTAAATTTGTCACGTGACCTAAGCGGTGACTGTGATTGGCGGCGATACATTGTGACGTCAGATACGTGATATAATCACAAAAAGGAAAATAAACGAAAATAAATACAAAATGAACGTGTTGGTGTCTAATTCATGGATAATAAGGTATGGTAATTATCAATCTAGTATTCTAAATAATAAAAAAGTAAGTTGACAAGGGCTTTAACATAACTTGCTTTACTATTTGCTAGATGGTTATTATTATTATTATGTTTTATTGACTAATTCAAACTTGAAGTTTCAGCGCCGACGTTCTATTTTACCTCACAACTGGACGCAGGTATGAATGGACATTTCGTATCTTGTGCTTCAAATAAAATAGTTCCTCCTGATGTTTGGTGGCCTGGAGAACCAAATAATGAAGAGAACAGAGAGTCTTGTGTGGCTCTCAAACTGGACAACATGACTGCGGGACTGGCAGACGTGAGGTGTGGAGAGTTATATGGAGTCATTTGTCAGGTTGGTACAATATGAAAGACCTTAGAAAGTACTTACACCAAAATTTTTGCTGTTACCAGCTTCAGTAGCCAGATCAATGAAGTCAGCTTATGAACAGGATTATATGGAACTGGCTACTGAAGCTGCTTTCTTATGTAAAAATCAAAATTATTGATGATAACAGCTGAGTTCCCTAGAAAATGTCAAGTACTCTCAAGAAAATCGTTGATGTTAGCAGCTTCAGTAGCCAGTTCAATGAAGTCAGCTCGTCACTAGGATTACATTGAACTGGCTACTGAAACTGCTCACTTTAATACAAAACAATTTATATAAATTGATGGCAGTAGCTGAAGTCCCCTAGCAAGTACTCTAACCAAAACCGTTGATGTTATAAACTTCAGTAGCCAGTTCAATGAAGTCAGTTCGTCACCAGGATTGCATTAAACTGGCTACTGAAGCTTCTAACTTTATCTTTATTAATTTCTGTTTTAGAAGCCAGTTTTTACAATTAAGACTAGACCTACACCTGGACCCGAAGCACGTAAAGTGACAGATAATACAATCTACAAGACAATAGCTAAGAATTTCCTTCTCAGTTCTAAACTTTGGGAATGTAGTATTTCAACATGTAAAATTCACGATGTAAGATTTACAAATAAACAATACTTTTTATTAGAGCCCTAAAAAGAAAGAAGGAGAAAAATAAATAAACTTTTCTTTTTGTAAAACTTGCCTTCAAACTATAGTAACTAAAATAGGTAGTAAGGTCACTGCATTCTTCTTATGTACGGGGGTGTAACCACATTTTGTAGACCTGTGATTGGCGTAGAGAAAAAACCACCTTTGCGGATATGCCCGAAGTCACTTTGACAGCCAATCTTAGAGGTGGATTACAACGTCTCAGAAAATCATTAATTAATAATATTAATCAACTGAGGAGAATATTTCATAGATTTAAAAACAATAGCTGACTTGTTTAGGCATGTTCTGATATGTTTTTTATGTCCTGACAATTTGTATTAGTTGCGCTATGATTTATTAAAGTGACCCCTTTTAACATGGGTTTAGATAGGACGGTGTGAAGCAAAAAAACTGGTGAATTGACTTTACTACCTTTATAGTTACTATACTTCAAACTAGCTTCGTGGCTCAGCTGGAAATCAAATTTAAATTTAAAACACTTGCCAAAGCTTTGGAAGCTTTTGATATTTAAACAGAAATTTGAAATTGAGCTCTCTTGATCACATAAAAAGAACATTGTTATTCATTATATATATATATATATATATATATATATATATATATATATATATATATATATATATATATATATATATATATATATATATATATATATATATATATATATATATATATATATATATATATATATATACACATATATATGTGTGTGTGTGTGTATTTATTTATATTCAAAAATCTTAAATTAAAATTAAAAACAGTTAATTTTATATGATCAAGAATGAATGTATCATCTGCAACAAAAGTTGCAAATTTTTTCCTTTGCTTCCTTCCTTCCTTCCTTCCTTCCTTTTTTTTTTTTTTTTTTTTTTTTTTTTTTTTGCTATTTTTTTTTAAAAGATTTATTTTTTTAAAGAGTCAATCATAAGCTTAACTCGAGCTAAGAGCCCGAGATGAAGGATTTTAAAACACCGAGCACCTGAAGATTTTAGCCCAATTAGTCTAGCAAAAATTTAAAATTATATTTATATATAGTTTTCTTTTCAATCTCCTATAAAAACTTCATTTAAATTACTGATGTATAAAAATAACTCGTAATTAATAAAATAGCAATTTTATGATATCACAGCTAGAAGCTAGATTATATACCTGTTCACTTTTTTTGTTTCTTTCTTTCAAATAAATTTTAAAACTGTTAAATTACGATTTCTTTATTTTCAGGTTAGAAAATATGGTAATTAAAAATTATATTTCCTTAGCTGTTACATGATTTATTTAACAATAAAATAACAAAATAAATAACAATATATATATATATATATATATATATATATATATATATATATATATATATATATATATATATATAATATTTTACTTCACTAACAGCTCCACTAGATGATGGTTTTCACATTCCAAACTGTTTAAACAAAGAATTTTTCCTACCCACTCAGACCGTAAGTATCTTGTTCTTGAGTTAGAAGTTATATTTTACTAAAATTAAATTATTTATACTAAATAAAAATACTTAATTTTATTTAAAAAGCATTAATAGATCGTCCCTTTTTTATGGTTTAAAAGAATACAAGCCACTTAATAATACAAACCAAGATAAGTGTACACTCTAAAAATTGGTGCATTTCTTTAGTTACGAATATTAACTTATTTAAGATTTTATACACTTTTAAGTTATTATGAGTAGCTAAAATAATGCATTTTAGTAAAATATTAACAATAGCTATTTGTACTTAAAATATCTTTAAAAACAGAAAAAATAACTTAAAACAACTTAAATTAGCTATTTTTAATATAACTGCTAAAATGCATTATTTTAGCTATACTCGTAATAACTTAAAAATGATTATCTTAAGTTAGAATGCGTAACTAAAGTAATGCATCATTTTTTAGAGTGTACAAAACTAATCAGAGCAAAATTTATAGTTAATATTCTCAGATCACTGGAAAATTTGTTGTACCTATGGTATGATACCTGCATCTATTGAAAGTAAAGAAGAGTTAGAATGTTTGGATAAAGTTAAAAATAAAATGACAAAATTGTGTAAGTAAAATAACTATAAAATGTAATTTTAGTTATCAATATTGTATAGCGGAAAAATGTGGATCTCGTTATTTATCATGCAAAGTAAAATATTTGTTGATACAAAATATTTTTCAAGATCATATATAGAGGGTCTATGCATTCATGTTAAAGTCAACGCATGTTGGATTATTCAATAACATAAGCCGGAATAGTAAAATGACTCATTTTGCTAGTTTAAAATACTAATAAGTAATTTTTTTAGAATTTTGATTAATAGATTGAATAAGGAACTCAAGTATGTGAGAAAATTATTTTAAAAAAAAATTAGCCTAATTACACCAAAGAATATATATATATATATATATATATATATATATATATATATATATATATATATATATATATATATATATATATATATATATATATATATATATATATATGAACAAACAGTGAAAATTGATTTTAATAACTTTGGGGTGTTAGGTACACATAACAATTATATCCAAGGTACATTAACATCACTGTGCTGCTTTACTTTCGATTTTAAGTCAAAATCCTATCTTTGCTAGCACAGCAATCCTTTCTTGGCGCGCGTGTGCGTGCAGATTTGTTACAATGTTACCAAGGACCATATATACATGTATATATATATATATATATATATATATATATATATATATATATATATATATATATATATATATATATATATATATATTATGTGTATGGTCCTTGGTGTTACCAAGTCATTTTTTCTTCTATAAAAATACTATTAATTAATTTATAATTGTACTATGTAATAACGTAAAGAAATGACAAGAAATTGTTACAGTTGCTTCAAAATTGCTGAAATTTGCAACAGATCAGATCGATTCTGATTTGACTGGAAGTTTCCGCTCTTGTACCACAAAAAAAGTGGTACCTAATGATACATGGCACTCTGGTGAGCCTAGAGCCTTGCGTTACCTTGAGCAACCTTTAGTCATGTTAGAACTCAGAGCTGGCAAATTTGGTTTGGCTGATACAACAGTTATTAACGAAGTTAGGAATGTCATTTGTCAGGTCAGTATCAATATTGTTATAGATAGATAGATAGATAGATAGATAGATAGATAGATAGATAGATAGATAGATAGATAGATAGATAGATAGATAGATAGATAGATAGATAGATAGATAGATAGATAGATAGATAGATAGATAGATAGATAGATAGATAGATAGATAGATAGATAGATAGATAGATAGATAGATAGATAGATAGATAGATAGATAGATAGATAGATAGATAGATAGATAGATAGATAGATAGATAGATAGATAGATAGATAGATAGATAGATAGATAGATAGATAGATAGATAGATAGATAGATAGATAGATAGATAGATAGATAGATAGATAGATAGATAGATAGATAGATAGATAGATAGATAGATAGATAGATAGATAGATAGATAGATAGATAGATAGATAGATAGATAGATAGATAGATAGATAGATAGATAGATAGATAGATAGATAGATAGATAGATAGATAGATAGATAGATAGATAGATAGATAGATAGATAGATAGATAGATAGATAGATAGATAGATAGATAGATAGATAGATAGATAGATAGATAGATAGATAGATAGATAGATAGATAGATAGATAGATAGATAGATAGATAGATAGATAGATAGATAGATAGATAGATAGATAGATAGATAGATAGATAGATAGATAGATAGATAGATAGATAGATAGATAGATAGATAGATAGATAGATAGATAGATAGATAGATAGATGTTAATTTTTGATTAATGTTTCAGAGAGAAGTTACGACAAGTAAAAAAAACTCTACACCGGCCACTCAAGCACCAAAGGATGAAGAGATTGAACACTTACACAAATCGTTCGTTAAAAAAGCGCTTGTCAATAATAAACTTTGGCAATGTAATACTTCAACATGTGAAATATACGATGTAAGATATAGATATACATTGAAAAATCAATTATGTCCCGTCAGTAACTTTTTTTAAAGCTACAATATGCGGTTATTAATGATAAAACACGTAAAAAGGGGTCTCTAAAATTGATGACAATTTTTACCAGAATGCAAATGTGGATAATACTATAAAGTATGCTATTTGCGTGACAAATACGGTTTTTGACGAATAAAACTGTCTAAAAAAAATACTTTAATAATAGTATTAATAGTATAGTAATAATAGTATAGTGCGGATTTCATAAATTGAACTTTTCTGATCACGTTGCTACACTTGGGTTTTGAGACTAACTAATGTTATTTATGCAAGTCCAATCCAGTGTTTTGTGATATGAATGCTAATATTTTCTTCTGGTCTATTCCTTTAATTACCTGTGCAGTGTAGTTTTCGTGTTTAAACACGTTTAAACTTGCAAACATTTGTTCCCTTTTAGCAAATAGTTTGTATAATCTCCTATAAACTTTATCTTCATTCCTTTTAATTTAAATAATAGCAATTTTATGATATCGCAAATAGAATTATGATTACCTGTATGTACATAATGTACAGTATGTTTGATAAGAAATGGGACACAAAGGATTTTACGTATTTTTATCGCACCAATACGAGTCGATGAATTAACAAAAAGAGAGATGTTCAATGTTGCAATTCTCCACCTTTTACTTGACTTTTATTATTTTGATGATCCAATTCGTCAAGACAGGAAACGAGTCGTCCTAGCGATAAGTAAACATCATGCAAACAAGAGAGAAGGAATAATGTGTGGGCGACCATATTTTGGTTTGTTTTGATAAAAGTCAAGTTAAAGGCGGAGAAGTGCAAAAATACGTAAAATCCTTTGTGTATCCCATTTCTTATAAAACATACTGTACATATTTACTTTTCTTTCTTTTTTTTTATGTTCAAAATTATATTTCAAATTTTGATATTTTAATTTTCAGATAAGAAAATATGGTAAATAAAAATATTCGTATATTTCCTTAGTTTTTACATGATATAAATATTTTAAATATAGATTTATGATAGTTAAATAAATACATTATGACATATGACTAAAAGGCATAGACCATAAAACAACATCATGCCTTTTAATGAATAAACACAAAATGGAATCTTCAAAGCTGATGACAATTTTTACCAGAATGCTATTGTAGCCCCACGAAGGAGCTTATAAAATACTGTAAAGTGTGCAATGTGCGTGACTGTTTCTGACGTCAGAAACATGCAAAAGTTAGTAAAAAAAAATGTTTAGGGGGTTTGCATAAATCAAAATTTTCTGACCACTGCTACGGAGCTACAGTTAGGTTTTGAGGCAAGCTAAAGTTATTTATGCGAGTCCCCTCAAGGTTTTTATGATATAAATGCTTTTGTTATCATCTGGTCCATTACTTTAAGCTACATGTTTTTATGTAACTATGGTTAAGTATTTTGTCACTCTGTACATTTGTGTGTTGCCTGTCAAAATGCAATGTTTTCTCCAGCTGTACTGCAAATAGACATGCACACAATATAATGCACAATGTAGCTGACAAGTGTATGAATTACACTGAAAGTACTTCATGTCCCAGACCAGAGTAAACACATAAGTACAGCTAGCTAACAAACATACAGTATCATTGGAAGACACAAAGTTGGGGTTGCTATTGATATAGGATTATAAACCCGTTGCACATCCTTGTGCTTTATTACCGTGTTTGTGGTGCCTAATACATTGTCTACATACTAAAAAGAAGCGTTGAAAAGCTTGTACACAGTTTTGCAATGCTTTAAGTATTGTAGAATCAACGGTTATGACGTCACTAAACGTTGACAATCTAACGATAAAAGTTTAAATGATGTCACAAGCGTTAGAATCACAATGGAATAAACGTTAAACTTGGCCGTTACGAATCTACGATGTTTCTATTTAATCCCAACGCTTGTGACGTCACTAACGTTTTTATTGTTGAAATATCAACGTTTAGTGACATCATAACCGTTGATTCCACAATACTTAAAGCACTGCCAAACTGTGTACAAGCTTTTCAATGATTATTTTTTTAGTGTGTAGCATAGAGGAAACGTCATTTTTTTTTTTTTTTTTTTTTTACGTAAATAAAAGTTTACTTCAACTGAAAGCAGTTTTCTCATATACTTCTAGTTTATTAGGGCCTAGAAACAAGTCTTTGATTGAGGTTTGAAGCTTCGTTTGCTATTAAGACAAATGACGTTTTTTCCTATGCTGGCCTATGTATTCCTGATCAACAAATTAGCGGTTCTTTAGTATGCGAATGGAACTGCATGCACACTAAAAAAAAGCGTTGAAAAGCTTGTACACAGTTTTGCAATGCTTTAATTATTGTAGAATCAACGGTTGTGACGTCACTAAACGTTGACAATCTAACGATAAAACCGTAAATGACGTCACAAGCGTTAGAATTACAATGGAATAAACGTTAAACTTGTCCGTTACAAATCTACGATTTTTCTATTTAATACCAACGCTTGTGACGTCACTAACGTTTTTATTGTTAAAATATCAACGTTTAGTGACGTCATAACCGTTGATTCAACAATACTTAAAGCATTGCAAAACTGTGTACAAGCTTTTCAATGATTATTTTTTAGTGTGTGGTCTATATTAACAAAACTGAAATCAATCAATATTGATATATGTATAGAAGAAATCAGCTTCAGTAGCCAGTTTAATGTAAACTGATTTTAGCAAGCTGATTTTATAAAATGGTCTACTAAAAATGTAAATCCTAGGATATTGGTCATTTCTTAGCAATTTTCTTAGCGCAACGATAAAGTTTTTGGACCATGCTGACTTTATGGATGCTATCGCAGGGGTGCGGGATAAGAACTGCGATAAGAAACTACCGCTGTCTTGAACATTAGCATTAATAAAAAAATAATGATTGTTTTGGTAAACCAGTTAAAAAATTCTGTAGCCACTTTTAAAATCCTGATGATGAACAGACTTCTAAAGTTTCTATACCATTAATCAACAATAATATTTATTAATAATTAAATTATTACATTAAACTATTAAATAAATAAAAATAAAGTCTATGTTATAAGCAAAGCTTTATTGTATTTTTTATTATTATTATTTACTGTATGTCTTACTAAGCCCCCGTATTCGAGAGGACCGTTGAGCAGTGACAGAAGGTAGCCAGGAAAGGCGCAAGCGCCCATGTTTAACCTGATCTATCCTTTGAGGGATGAAAGAATGTAGAAGGCAGAGGTAGAGTTTTGGTAGAAAGGACTGGAAGGTAGCGATGAACAAACATTTAGACGTTCTAAATGTTAATTTTACTGTTAATTTGTTATATTATAATTATAAATATTTCATATCACATTAATCAACAGCTCCACTAGATAACGGCATTTTCATTCCAAGATGTTTCAACAAAGATTTCTTCCTGCCCAATCAGATTGTAAGTGTATTTTTTATTTTTTTTTTAAGTTAGTTTGGTGAATTTAAAGTAAGTAAAAACAAAAGAGTTAAAATTAACTCACAATCAGTGCAGGTGCATTTTTTTTTTTTTTTTTTTTTGGTGTAATTTTCTTTATTTGAACATTACCAAAAAACATACAAAGTTTTTAGTAGTAAGTAGTTCGTGAATCGGGCAGTTCATTTTATTTTAGGCCACATCCGCTTACCTTCCAAATCCTAGTCCCTTGATTTTTACCTCGTCCCAAATCCTTATAACCGCTGTACGGGTCTCGTCAGGTACCATACTTGGTATTGTGAGCTAAAAAAGCCTGTTTGACACTTCCTTCCGCCTATGCCTATAAGTACCATTTCAATGAGTGGACAACTTGTGGGTTCGCACGGTAAAAAAAAAAAAAAAAAAAAAAAAAAAAACCTATCGTACGTGTACAGAAAAAAAATATCATGAATGAATTCTTTAGGAAGCAGTATCGTCTTTGATGTTAAAGGCATAGAACGCATTGAACATAAAACATATCTAGTATCCTAACATACCTAAATATCAACGTTAATTTGACCGCAGAGTCATTGATTTCTAATTTATTTTCCATTTACAAAATGCCAGCTGTATGTTTTTATGACGTCACAGCTTACTAGTTTACGCGCTCGGAAACAGGCAAGCTGTGACGTCATAAACATGCAGATAAAATTTTATGAATATAACATATAAATTAGAAATCAATGACTCCGGCCAAATCAACGTTGATATTTAGGTATATTAGGATACTGTTTTTTGTTCAAAGTGTTCTATGCCTTTAACTTTATGAAGCTAACTGCTAAAGTGTGGTTTAGTCGCAACAGCATTGATATTTAATATTTATGGTGTTTCTATTATGTTATCAAAATAATTGTAAATTAAAGACTATTACCATTAAAAGTATCATAATAATAGAAAAAAAAAAAGTAAATATTTACGTCTATTGGTGTTTCAAAAATTTAGAACTGACAACCCACAAGCTCAGTTTAATAATAATAATAAAATAATTAACGGCTTTTTATTGGGTGAAATCAGGCTACAAACCTCTCAATTTAACCCAACTGTTTTACAGTACAGTCAGTTACAATTTTAAGTTAAATAACAATAAGTTCATTATGTTAGAATAATGTATTTATTATTTTTAAAGAAAATGCATATTGATAATTTTTAATTTTCATATTAATAATTTAATGTTATAAATTTACTGAAATACTTTTTTAAGTGTTATAACAAAAGACTTTAATTACGAGAATATGTGAGATTTATTTTGATTATATTTTATAAAATTTATTTTGATATTTTTTTTTTTTTTTTTTTTTAAACGACATCTGCTTTCCTGTGTAATATTTATGTCTCAGATAAGTGTACAAAACTAATTAGAGCAAAATTTAGATAACATTCAATAATCACTGGAAAACGTGTTGTTCATATGGCATGATACCTGCATCCATTGAAAGTATGGGAGAGTTGCAATGTATAAATAACTTTAAGAATAAAATTGAAAAAATGTGTAAGTACAATATAATTAATGTATTCACATGACCGCAGGGTCGTGAGCTCCTGTGTTATTGCCCTATACTTAAAACGATCCTTTGTTGATGTAGTTCAAATTTTCACCGCAACAATCAACATGTAAAATGTAAGTGGCACTGTGATCTGTGTGTGATCGCAGCGCCACTTTTATACGTAATTTTGTATTCTTGCATTGTTGCGGCGAAATTTTTAAATTACATCATTAAGGGATCGGTTTTTCAACAATAGCTTCCTATCCTGTTTATATATCCATGCATATGACGCGTAAATTTGACGTTACAAAATTGAAACAAAAATATGTTAACAAATGGAGCCGATCACATATATATAATTTTCAAAAGCAATGTAAACGACTACATTTGTTTACATGGTAACGTGCGTCGACGTACATCAAATTTACGACGCGTCATGTAAATAATACTGAAGTCAAAAATTTAAAAAAAAAAAATTTAATAAAAAAAAAACTCATTTAAAATTAAAAAAAAAATTGTTATCTTGAAAATCAAACACACAGACTTTAGTTTCTTGATATTTTATCTTAATTGCACACTGACAAGTTAGAACTGATACCCGTCACTTAAAGCCCTTATGCACTTATTTTTTTTTATCTTTTAGAATACTAGATTGATAATTACCATACCTTATTATCCATGAATTAGACACCAACATGTTGATTTTGTATTTAATTTTGTTTATTTTCAACTAAACTTATCTGACGTCACAATGTACCGATGACTGTGATTGGCTGACTTTATCACGTGACTTGACGGGTGACTGTTATTGGCTGACACATCAACGAATCACAGCCACTGGGTCTGGTCACGCGATAAGTCAGCCAATCACAGTCACCGGTTCATTGTAACGTCAGATTAGTTTTATTTCAACTGTCCAAATGAAAATAAATAAAAATAAATACAAAATCAACATGTTGGTGTCTAATATGGATAATAAGGTATGGTAATTATCAATCTAGGATTCTAAATGATAAAAAAAAAATAAGTGTATAATGGCTTTAACAATTTATAATATGAGAAAAAAAAAATTAAAACAACTAAACTATAACTAGTTAGTTAGCGTTAAAGGTTACAGAGGTTAGTATAATTTTATTTGTATAGAAATATAGAAATAACAAAAACAATTAAACTGTTACAGTTTCTTCAAATTCAATGAAATTTGCAACAGATCAAATGGATTTTGATTTAACGGGAATATATCGTTCGTGTTCTTCAAAAAAAGAGGTACCTTCAGATGTATGGCTTGCTGGTGAGCCTAACGTCAATCGTTATTCTGAACCTATGGTCATGTTACAACACAGGGATGGTAGCTTTGGTTTAGCTGATATACAACTTAACAACAATATTGTTAAAAACGTTATTTGTCAAGTAAGTATAGCGATGTTGGCAAGACAAAATGGTCTATCTGCACTTGTTACAATTGTGGCATGCGCCCGTGGAAAGTGCAGATGTTTTGAATGCAAAAACATCAATAAAAAAAATTAAAAGAGTACAAAATAAACAATCAACCATAATATTCTATGCTTAGTTGTCTGCAAAATTAAGTATATTAAATGCAGGAAATAAAAATATTATTTAGCTTTAAAAAAAAGCAATTGGACTGTATACGGATAAAATAAATAAAGTTGACAATGAATGCGTCTGTTTACTCTAAAAAACGGAAAAGGAAGTATCGGAAAAGGAAAAAGGAAGAAAAGTTGGTGCCAGCAGCAAGCTAGGCCTGAGCTAACTCCCACTTTTACCGTCATGTGGTTTCCTTTTCCGGTACTTCCTTTCCACATTTTGAGTAAACAGAAGCACTTATTATATTTAAATCTATAAAAACAGGAAAAGGAAGTGCCAAAAGTGGAAATCATGTGACGATAAAAGTGGTAGAAAACTTTGCGCTAGCAGAAAGCTAGGCCTATGCTTCTCCCACTTTTAACATCACGTGGTTTCCTTTTCTGGCACTTCCTTTTCCACTTTTTAGCTTTATTTAAGTGGTCTTTGTATAAGAGTTGAAATCCTAAGGATAAAAACGTAAATGATGTTACAATCGTTAGACTCACAATTAAATACACATCAAAGTTGTCCGTTCCAAACCTACATTTTTCTTGTCGTAACGCTTGTGACGTTACTTACGATGTTACCTTAAGAATTTCAACGCTTAAAGTGATGGCAAAAACCGTTTATTATACAATTTATTATAATAAAGCATTGCAAAACTTTGTACAAGTTTTTCAATACACTCTTTTTTTTTTTTTTTTTTTAAATTAAGGTATCAGAATGAAATCATTATAAAATAAATCTAATAATAAAATAACTTGATTTAATGTTATTGTTTATTTCCTTAGAGATCTTCAGCATTGTTAAATAAAGACGTGGCAGAAGCGAAAACCACTCCGGCAACGTCAAACAAAGTTTCAGACGATGAAAACAGTCAAGACGATGGCAGTGAAAAATAACAACAATTATACTAATTATGGCTAATTATACTTTAGCACAATAGTAAAGCAATTCAAAACCAAACAAAAATACATTTTATTAAATAGATACTGACTTCTAAAAATAAAATATTAATCAATCGATGCTGTCGCGGCTATATAAACCACACTTCTATTTTTAGCAAGTTTCATTATTTTCTCGCATCTACGTTTATCGCGATATCCAGAATAGAAACAAGCATTTACATTTATTGCGGCAACAGGTATATATATCATGAACTATTTTTTCTTATTATTATTATGAAACACTGCTGTTTTTCTATAAAGTTGTTATTTTTTACCTATGGTATCATGATAAATGTAAATGCTTGGAAATAAGTGATCACGCTAAAAGTAGTGGTGCGTAGTTTAGCCGCAACAGTATCGCAATGACAAATCGTGAGATGTGACTATTATACATTATACACATATTATGTCACTTAAAGGCATAGAAAACATGAAACAATATGTTCTTTAACACAAAATGGGATCTACAAAACGGATGTTAATTTTCCAGAATGTAAATGTGGTCCGAGCATTAAGAAACTGTAAAGTATGCAATTTGCGTGAATATTTCTGTTTATGACGTCAGAGATAGGCAAAAACTAGTTGTTGTGCGGGTTTCATAAATCAAAATTTTCTGATCACTGCTACGGTGCTATAGTTGGGTTTTGAGTAAGTCCCATCTAGTTATGTAAGTCCCATCAAGAGTTTTGTGATATAAATGCTAATGTTTTCATGTTGTCTATGCCTTTAACCCTTCAGTACTATCACAAATTGGGAAAGGATATTATAAAGTAGGCAACCCGTGCTACATTTCTATTCCAGATCAGGAATTCATGATATTATGAATTTCAAAAATTGCTTATATACTTCACAGCTTTTACACCCCAGTTTGTGAGGCTACAGAAGTGTTGATGAATGATATAGCTTATACATATGAATAATGGTCCCGTCTCACAAAATTAACGTTATTTATTTAAATTTTTAGGCCAGAATTACTTTAATTTATCTACGATACTAATTTAAAATAAATTATATAATTTATGTTGAAAGTTTTGTCAAAGAGCATATAATATTAGAGAATATTTATTTACACAACATATTCGTTATACTGTGCAGTATAATTATTATTAAAAAATTCAGTAATTATGTTTTTATAAATAAATAATAGTTGAAAGTATATGTACAAGCAATTTTATTTGGCATTTAATTTACTGATTCAATACAAATATTACGACTTTACATTAAATGACTACAACTGTGCTTTTTTTTAATTAAGGTTGACAAAAGGCGTAAAACATAGTGTTACAAGGCAAGAGCAGCATACTCTCATTTTTAACATAACTATCACGAGTCAAATTTAAAAACAGACAAGCTTGTCCTTTAGTTTGGAGTTCATAGGGCCATATATTGCCTGATGTCTTTATTGTACTATTTTGATGTTCTAAATATTCAGCAATTGCAAAAACGTGACCATAAAAGTAATTCCAAGGCAATGTGTTTTTGTTTTCATCTACAACAAAAAATGCATTAATATTAATACATAGTTAAATACTATAGAAATCTAAATTGTAATTAATTAATATTTTTATTAATTTTAAAAAGTTGTAGCTTCTAGTTAAATAATTGTTTTATTTCTAAAGAAAGTTATTTATCTCTTTGTTTATATATGTTTATATATATATATATATATATATATATATATATATATATATATATATATATATATATATATATATATATATATATATATATATGAAGGAAATTAAATATGATTTAAAAAGTTTGCACCCAACCCTCTAGCATTGCTCTAAAAATTATATTTATTAAAGGAGCAATTTTAAGAATCATGACCAAGTTTGAGCATCCTAGGTTCATAATTCTTATTTTAGTGGCGCCAAAACCAAACGTGGTTATTGAAGCGCGGGTGCGGCGGAGCGCTTTTAGGGATATTTGAGTACTCATATCTCGTAAATCATTAGAGCTAGACTTTTGGAATTTTTTTTAAAGACTACTTATAAATTGCTATAATCACAGGTTAAAAAATTTAATGCTTCAATTAATTTTTTTTCAAAATGATAGAAATTGACCCATTTTTGTTTTATAAAGTAATGCTACACATCGTTAAAAATTATTTTTGTCTCATTTACGATCTAGGTGTATTAACCATGTTCATTTAAACATGCAAAGTATTTGACATTTTGTTTTTAAACTTTGGTGAACTTCAAATCAAGTCCCCAAAATGACGTTCTTTCTGAAATTTGACATGTTGTGAGCAAATTATCTGGATCCTACCTAATTTTTAAAATATGTTATGTATGTGAGACAAAAGTTTAGAATGTGTACTGCAATTTTCTGTGGAGGCCTCCGCGCGGGGTCAGCGCGCCGCGTAGCAAGAGTTACCGGCCACTCGCAATATTTTTGCGAGCTTATAAAACTATGTCTGCTACCGCAAACTTGATGTTACTTTATATCAATTGAACTAACATAATATGAAGAGTTATAATCCAATATAAAAATGGTGCTTTTTGATTTCCATGATTTATGTTTGATTACCGTGTGAGTATGTGATACGCGGCCATAGAGTATGGCTTGTGTATAACATGCATCTCACGTTATAAACATGACGTGGTTTTTGCAGCAAATTAATGCCATTTTCAATTTTAAAGCTGTAACCAGAGGGGGGTGATTCTGTAACTTTTTCGTTTTGTTGCAACAAACAAATTTGCATTAGATATCGAATAATTTCGTTCGTTATGAAGTTACAGAATCGCCCCCCAGGATGCGTTAAATAATTGTCAAAAGATTTGAACATAAAAATACCTAAACTCTTTATGTCGAACGTTTAAATAAATGTCCAAAATTCAGCACGAGCGTCTAACGTAGGCAGTTTTCAAGATTATATATATGTAAACGGCGCAAATGACCAACATGTCAACTGCAAGGTTGCTAAAACCGAAAAAATTCCAAAGCGTGCCAGATCAGATCAGACTAGATCAAAATAAAAAGTTGTTTATAATAAACACTTACGATTTAATAGTTGTACATAATGATATAAGTTATCAATATCTTTTTTGTTTCCAATTTGAAGTAATTTCATTCCCTTTTTTTCGCAAAATTGCTTTGATAGTAACGGCGTATACTGGTATAGAGAAAAGGGAATTATATATAAGTTTTAACATAATATATTGATAGTAAAATAAATTAATTTATGCGAATATAGAAGAAAAGTTACAAACCCTTTTAGCAGAAATTAAATATTGTTGTTCCTTTAAAATTATTTCAAAAGAATTTGGAACTAAAATCATAATAATTATGAGTAAATAATATTTGTTTTAAGTAAAACTACTCCAAATCTACTCATTATTTTATATGTAAAGATGGCTTGCAACGCTCGTCATGTGCGCACTAATTTAGTAGCGCAAAGTATTTAAACTGCTTTGCAGACATGAAGTAATTGCTCTAGCAAGCCAACCTTCACGCTGAGGACATATATGTATACATATATAACTGACATATTGACCATTTTGCGAGCAAAATGTGTAACTCGATTTTTGTCAAGCGAAGCAAAATGCGTAAGTCAGTTCCAAACTTTATGGAGATGGCACTTGACTTACACATATTGTTTCGTGGAGGCTGGCTAGCAAGAGCAATTACGTCTTCAATGCAAAGCGGTTTAAATGCTTCACGCTACAAATTTGCCGCGCACATGACAAGCAGCGCAAGCCATCTTTACATATAGAGCAGTGAGTAGCGTAGGAGAGAAAGGTGCCCGATGGTGAAATGGTTAGCACAGTGGCCAGGGAAGCAAAAGATCTGGGTTCGTGTCCCAGTCAGGAAGAACTCCTTTTAAAATTTTTTTTTTTTTGCTCTTTTTAAACTTGGTGTAACATGAAAATCTCCTTTTCAATACTTGCCATGTAAAAATAGGCACTAAATTACAAACTCACAAATTAAGGATAATTTTCTTCATTGTATAAATGGCAATGAGTGTTTATTAGGATTAACATCCAAAAATGTGTGTGCGTGTGCGTGTATGAGTGTGTGTGTTATATACATTAAATATACCTGGTTCGGTCCATTCACAAAGAACGCTTTTCCCAAATGAACAAGAAGTTGCGTTTAAACGTAAATAATCAACTATTTTATTTTCTAAAATTTCATTATTTGTTGTTAAAAATTCATAACAATATTTATCTCTTAACATGAGACTCGTCGAATCATAATATTCGGCAACTTCAGGAATTTTATGCAAAGTTGATTCCCAATATCTCAGAACTGGAGATATTTTATTATATTTTAATTTATTACTGTATAGCTTTTCTTTTATACCAGATGTCCAAAATTCGTGATCTGCGAATAAAGAAAAAATGGTATTAAGTTTTAACTTATATTTTATATCATTTATTAACAATATTTAGAATGAAAGGGTTTCGTGGTACTCTGTGTGGTATGTAGGTATTGTAATCTGACATTGTAAAGGAACTCAGGTCAACCTGGACTCGAATTAGGCTTTGATTTCGCAGACCACTACTTTAACTATTGTGCTACTGAGACTTACTACTCTCCAATATTATTCACTGCCTATATATTGTCAGTTATCGCTGCTTCATCAGTGCAGCCTTGTCGCGTTGTCTAAGCCGGTTCCCGTGAGATCGCCGAAGTTCAGCAACGTCAAGCGTGGTCAATACTTGGATGGGTAAACGACTGTAAAAAGTCTCTTACTCATTTAAGTGCTGAAGCGTAGCTGTACTCACATGATGGCATGACCATGTGCTCCCTTGATTTGGTGCTACCATGATGTGCGGCCGTTAAAACGGAAACATGATTTTACGTTAACGAGCACTGGTCCGATCTTACACAGATTTGGTATTTGGAGCCCAAAATACTATAAGTACGGGGTCTATGTTGTGATATAGAAAGTTGATAGATAACAGTTATTATGAAAAATGATTTAAAAATTAGAATTCAATTGCTAAAAATACAGTAATATGTACACAAAACCCACATGTGTGTGTGTTACAACAACAACAATAACAACATGTGTGCTCCTAAATTGGGGCCATGGAAAAACCGCAAGTCAGTTATTGCGAACGCCATACCCTTTCAATTAAATTCATATATATAATATGCGTTACATTATAATTGTTATTCATAAATGTCTTCTACGTAGAGGCATATATAGCAATAGCACCCACCATGGCTGCCTAGCAGTTTAATCTGCTACTCTTATAAAAGTGCGCGCAGGGCAAACAGCGTAAGCTGACTATACATGAGCAGTGATTTATCAGTATGAGCGTGAGTATCAGTATATTCGAGAGTACAGTCAACAAAAACAGCGCCTCTGCAGGAAAAAAAAATGATAACACGGTTACGCAGCGATCAGGCAGCGAAAGCCTGGAGCGCGACTACACAGTCCATTGAGAGACTGATAATTTCAAAAAAAGATTTATAATTCCTTCAAAAAATCAGCAAATAGTAATAAAAATAATCTAAATCAATTTAATTAGTTAACAAAAAAATGATATTTCCAATTTATCACTTTTGAGGGTCAATTTTGTTTCCAATTTGACTCAAGTCTTTAAGGCGCGCTGAACAGCTCACGAGATTCGATGCGTAAGCCCTCACTAACTCTAATTTCAATTATGATCAAGAGATGGCTATATTGGTCATTATTAACTCTCGAATAAAGTGTAATGATTAAAGCAGTGGTTTGAGAAAACCAAAGATCTGGGTTTGAGTTCCAGTCTAGCCAAACTTTTTTTAATGTTAGTTTACTGCTTATATATCACAGTGTAATATGGAACCCTACCCCTTATATTAAAACTTCCCGAGTAAAATAGGCTTTCAATTACAAACCCTCGTTACTTTATTCTTGATATACAAAGTTTTTTAAAAATAAATTTTTTCGATTAAAGAATATCCTTCTTCTTAAAAGAAGGAAAAAAAAACTTCGACAAAAGGGAAACGAACAAGAACGGTAAGATCCTGATCTTTAAAAGAATGTGCTACCCCTATCTTGCTGGTAGAACGACGCCAAATCTTGCAAAATCTTGCTTAGACCTGTGAGGAGAAAGGGAATCTGGACAAACGGTAATAATAGTACAATATATATCTTAGGTTTAGGTAACAACCTTTTCCTGATTTATTGTTGATATTTTCGAAAAATCTATTCAGTGTTTTCGCCTCAGTTTCCGTTTCTACAGCAACGAGCTCCATGCCTTGAGATTTACAATAATTAGTGGCTGGAAGATGTGACATCTAAAATAACAATTTTAACAAATAATTTAATGCGTGGATGAACACTTTGAACAAAAAAAGTTGCGTATTATCTTAAAAAACCTGAGAATCAATATTGATTTAGCCGTAGTCATTGGTCATTGATTTCTAATTTATTTACCATTCACAAAACTACGCAATCGGGTACTGCCGTAACAGACTGCCTGGTCCAAGCGCACTTAAAACAAGCGAGCTGGGACGTCAGTGCAAGCTCGCGCCATTTTGAGAACGGAAAATAAATTAGAAATCAATGATTCCGGTTAAATCAACGTTGATTGTCAGGGTTGTTATGATATTAATGTATCAACTCTCAATAAATATCATATCAAGCATTTTTTAAAGTGTATCTTACATTGTGTAGGAAATACATATGATACATTTTTCGATCAGTGCGTGTCGTGCGGTACGAGGCGCGCACAAGAGAGTCTTGACTTGGCCTCGACCAAGGCAAGAGCCTCTGCTACAACTTATACTATGTACTTCATAAAATTATTAAATAGTATAATTAAATAATCTACATTTAACATTTACTTAGCCGATATTAATTATTTACAAATACAAACGTGACCACAAGCTTCAACAACATCACATTACACAGTTTTTTTTTTATTCAAAGTGATCTACGCTTTAGATGTTTTGTCTAAAATATTCTATTCGTAGTATATCTTTTAAGCATTAAATTTTCTGAAATATTTTTTTAAGTATATATATAGATTCTTTATTTTTGATGTTTAAGTGGCAGTTTTAATAGTTTTGTGTTTTAAAACATTCTATGCTGCATTTATTACTCAAAAAATTGCGTGGAAATAATTTATAGTTACAAAAAATATCAAATTCTATTTTATGTTCTAGTCTGTTAAATGTGAACAAGTTCATTTTATTATATCAAGCAAAATTAATATGTAATGTAATAATAAAAATAATTACAGATTATTATTTTAGTAAAGTGTTAGAAAGAGGATTAAATTGTAAATTAATTTTTAAAACGTATTCTTTTAAATAAATTTTGTTAAAGTAATTAGCTAGAGACCGGATTTTTAGGTGAAAATTTTGGTAAGAAAGGGTCTAAAATAGGTGATTTTTTTGCACAAAAAAGGTGAAAAAAAAGGTGAAAAAAAAGGTGAAAAAAAAGGTGAGAAAAGGTGATAAAACCTGAAAAAAGGTGATGAATTCAGAAAAAAAGTGATAATTTTTTTTTAAGTAAAAAAAAAAAAAAAGAATAAACCTTCTTTTTTTTTAGTGTGTGCTATACTGTCTATAGTTATTTTGTGGTTATCAATGTAATACTATATTTAAAGGAAACAAATAGACAAATAGAGGCAAATTAGCACATCGTTTCATTCGGTCATTGGCTCTTCTTCTGCCCCACCTTTGTCTTCTGCCTCATCTTATTCTTCTTCTTTCTCCTCATCTTCACCCTCTACAATCAGTGTTTCAATGTCAATTTCTTCACCCAGTTTACTTATGTTGCAGTTACGTACGACAATCATCTCCAGATTGTCGCCAATTAAATTAGTTAAATTTAATGGCATACAATGAATCTCTGTTTTAAAAAATTGCGGTAAAAAATCTTTTTTTTTTTAAACGTTTTGTTAATTCTTAAAAAAAATAATAAAAAACTCATTAAGGTGAAAAAATTTAAGTTGATGAAAAGGTGAAAAAAGGTGAAAAAAGGTGATAAAACCTAAAAAAAGGTAAAAAAAAAGTTTATCTCAAACGGCTTGAAAGTTGCTAGTTCGTGGACATTCTTATAAAAAAGGAACATATTATTCATAACAACAAAAAGGTGATCACCTGAAAATCCGGTCTCTAGTAATTACAGATCTTTATTTTAGCTAACTACTGTATATTAGGTTTAATTTTAATTATTTTTTAAAGCATATACTTTATAATATATTTTATTGAAGTTGAACTAAAGCATAATTATTATTTATTTTGACCTAATTTAATATAGTTTTTAACTTTTATAGCTTTAAACACTGAGTTAAAAAAATATAGGATGGTTTCATTCTAGAGCTGTAAAAAACTCGAAATATTTTTAACCCGGGCTGAAATTTTTTAGCCCGGTTTGACTCGAAACCCGGGTTTAGCTTGAAATCGAGCTTAAACTCGAAAAACGAGCCAAAGCTCGGAAAGCTCGATAATTGAGCCAAAGTTTAAAAACGAGTTTTCGAGCCTATGAAGCAAAAAGCTCGATTTTCATTATGAAAAAATTGTTTTTTGGATGATAAAAGTCATAAATAAAATAAAATAATTTTTAAAAATATTTTAAACAACTTATTTTGCATGATAGAATACTAAAAACACCATTTTAAACAAAAATTACAAACTTTTTTTCTTTTCTTTCTTCAAAAAATTTTCTTTAGCTCGATTTATTTTCAAAAGCTCGTTTTTTTTACGAGTTATTCACGAGCTCAACTCGAAAAAGCTCGTTTTCGAGCTAAAAGCTCGAAACCCGGGTTGACCATTTTCAAAAAAACGAGCACCCGAAGATTTTGACCCGGGCGGGTGCTCGACCCGGTTTAAATTTACAGCTCTATTTCATTCATGTTAAAGTCGACGTCACAAGAGAGTATTAAATAACATTGGCCGTTATAAGAAAATAGCACATTTTGCCAGTTTAAAAATACTTAGCAATTTTTTTGAGAACATTGATGCTGTTAACAGGTTAAATTAGTACTTCAAGTATGCAATGACCAAAAAATAGCTCATTTTCCCAAGAAAATAGCCGAAAACTATACGTTTGTCCTATGCTGAACAATGTTATTCATTGCTCAAGAAGAGCATCGAAAAGCACTCAGAAAGACGTCATGCGTACGTACACACCATATTCATACTAACGTAAGTATAATATATATATATATATATATATATATATATATATATATATATATATATATATATATATATATATATATATATATATATTATATATATGGATTAAACATCTAAGAAAATAATTCTAAAGCCTTACTTCGTCTGAAATTATATATTTGGTATATAACACATCGAAAGCAACGTGAAAAGGTTTTTGCTTTCGCTGTGTTATATACCAAAGATATAATTTCAGACGAAGTAAGGCTTTAGAATTATTTTCTTAGATGTTTAATTCATATAAAAATTCTCGTCTCGTAATAGTGGGATTAATTTCCCGTACATATATATATATATATATATATATATATATATATATATATATATATATATATATATATATATATATATATATATATATATAAGTGTAAAACTTACTGTTTGTAAATTCATTTTGTAACAACCAGTTTCAAAGTAATAAAGATCTTTTATTCCTGTAAATGTTCATTGTTATTGGTTTTACATTAATTATTTCACTAACATTAAATCTGTGTTGCAGATTTAAAACGCCAAGTCAACGTTGTTGCAGAGATTATGATGTATTTCTTTTTTTGTTACGCGAAGCATAATTTGTAAGTCTTTTCTTATCGTAATGTTTACAGCGCTCGCCTTACACTTCTTGCGACAAAAAAATTAGATAGCTTATCAATCCTACATTTAACGAAGTAGGAAAATTTGCGTGTGCTAAATTTTTTATGGGAAGAAATCTGATTTCTTAAAACGTGCTTTGAATTATTTATTTGATTTGATGACTAAGGGATAATTAACTATATATATGATGACTAAGGGATAATTAATCACAAGTATAATATAGTACTTTTGGCGTATTAGTACTAAAGTATAGTAAATTAACTTTCCTGTCTGATTATTCATATAAAAATAAAATAATAAATAACAAATGCTAAAATATTAATTATGCATAAATAAGTTATGAACACGGAAATAGCTTTGTAATTTTTTTTTTAAAGTTAGATTTTCATGCTTCTGAAATTATAATAATTCAATCTTGCAACTTTTTTAGATGGTGATCAAGCAAATGGGGTAGAAGGAACGGAACAAATTCCTGAGTTTTTGCGCTTTTCTAGAGCATTTTTTCTGCAACAGTGTGCTACTTTATCGTGATATCAGATGCGTGAGAACTTAACTGTCAAAATAACAATGAATTCAAAATTAATGTGTTCATGTCTAGTTAACCGACATTAAAAAGTGTTAATTATTATACTACCATTAAAAATGTAAAGGAAGTGTGTTTTTTGCGCTGTTTTATTGCTACATGCTTTGCTTGAGCAATTTAATGAATTATGAATCGTTAGACATAACCACACTCATAATTGTAACGGTTTAAATGTTATGTATCATTATATATATATATATATATATATATATATATATATATATATATATATATATATATATATATATATATATTAATTTTTTTTTAGCCAATAGGTAACTTCAAATAATCAACACTTGTCACTAGCAAAGGTCATCAGGATGATCACTGGCAAGGGTCATCATTAGTTTTATGTTAATTTTGACATGGTATAGGGCTTACCATGTTAAATTGAGGGTTTCATTTTTGTATATCTCGCTTCAGAATTATTTAAACACGTTAAATTGAAGATCATTATAAAGTAAAAAGCAAAACCCAAAAATTATTTAGGACGTGAACGAGCCTCCGTAAAAGTAACAAGGTGAAAAACTTGCTCAAACTCGACTCCAAATTAGGGTTTTGGATCTACCGGAAATTTCAGCTTCTCAAAGCTAAATTTTTTAAATATAGATCTAAATGACATTTTATTACTATATTTTAAAAATTAACAAATGAGAATCCAAAATTTCTAGTAGAACTCAGACCCTCATTTGTTGTCAACTTTTTGCACGTTTTTTACCTTGTTCCTTTTACTGAGGCTCGTTTACGTCCTAAATACTTTTTGAGTTGTGCTTTTTACTTTATGATGATGTGCGATTGTACGTGTTTAAATAATTCTGAAGCGAGATATTCAAAAATGAAAACCTTCAATTTGACATGTTAAGCCCTATACCAGGCCAAATTTAACATAAAACTAATGATGACCCTTGCCAGTGATCAACCTGATGACCTTTGCTATTATAGTGACAAGTGCTGATTATTTGAAGTTACCTATTGTGTACTTAAATGAAGGCACTTTAATATCCTTTAAGAATCAAAAACTTTATGTCTTATTTCGTACGTACCTTGTTCAATTTTACCTGTCGAAGAGTTATAAGTACAAGGAGTACATGGATTACTTTTACCATGTGAACTTTGATGCCATAATGGTTTTACTTCTAACTCGAAACATTTTAATATACAGAACATCATTGTGGCTTTCTTGTATTGAAATGTTTCATTGTCACCTTTTACAGAATCATCTAAAAATAATAATTTATATACTCACAAACGTTGTAAAATAATAATCATAATAATTATGATAATATGGGAATGCACTTGTTTATGACAATGGATTTAAAATAGCGTCAAATGTGCATATCTGTACTTTCCACCAGCGCGGTGAAAAAAGTATCTGCACTTTCCACGCAGCACGGATATATATAAATATATATATATATATATATATATATATATATATATATATATATATATATATATATATATATATATATATATATATATATATATATATATATATATATATATATTTATACATATATACATATATATATATATATATATATATATATATATATATACATATATATATATATATATATATATATATATATATATATATATATATATATATATATATATATATATATATAAATAACTAATTTTGCAATGAAAATACCAAAGATCAATTTTTTTCTTTCTTCATTTTTTTTTCCTTGCAAAGATATTTATTACTCCAGTATAGCTTGTAAGCGCAATAAATATCACGTTAAGCACATAAACTTTATTTTATACAAACTCTGTTATATAAATCTTATTATTATTATTTTAATATATTAATCCTTACTTAATCCTTACTTAATCCTTACTTATTTAAGATAATCTCTTTTCAGTTATTATGAGTAGCTGTAATAATGCATTGTAGCTAGTAATTAAAAATAGCTAATTTAAGTTGTATGAAGTTGATTTAAGTTTATTTGAGCTACTTTAATTAAAAAAAGCTATTGTTATTAACTTGCTAAAATGTATTATTTTAGCTACTCATAATAACTTAAAAGGAATTATCTTAAATAAGTTAGTATTCGTATAACTAAAGTAATGCACCATTATTTAGAGTGTATAGTATACCTAGATCAATGTGCTGAAATACTTGTTCTGTAATATTTTCGAGGGGGTTCTGGAAAATATTCTTTTGTTCTTGTATTGCGAGTGTCAATGGAATCACTAGCACCTACATAAATTTAAAAAAAAACGGATTAATTTATGATGCCCACACCTTAAAAATTGGTGCATACTAACGAATACTAACTTATTTAAGATACACACTTTTAAGTTATTATGAGTAGCTAAAATAATGCATTTTAGCAAGTTTTTAAAAATAGCTAATTTAAGTGGTTTTAAGTTTTTTAAAAGTGTTTTAAGCTATTTTAAGTTAAATTAGCTATTTTTAATAATTTGCTAAAATGCATTATTTTAGCTACTCATAAGAACTTAAAAGTGTATATCTTAAATAAGTTAGTATTCGTAACTAAAGTAATGCACCAATTTTTAGAGTGCACTCATTTAACATTGTAAAACTACTTTGTGCTATGTGCGTCTAGGTAATTGAGTTTCACGGGTATAACTGTAGGTTTTTATATAACAAAGGTATGAATTTAGGGGTATAAATGAATTTTTTCCCCAATATTTGAATCACAAGCTTACCTGTTAAACTCAGGTATAATTAACGCCCTAATTTTATAATGTTAAATAAGTAGGTATGTTTAATATACACAGCTCTACTCGAAACATAACTGAAATATTGTTTATACTAAAATGTTTAGAACTTTTAGCTGTTTCTAACTTTTACTTTCAAATTGGAAATTATTCACTGGTTTAGTATCTGTCTTGAAATAGTAGTTACTTAAATTTTCTATAACATTTACCAATAAATATAATTTATTTTAAGACTATAACTTTAACAATAACGTTATTTCTAATTTGTCCCCAATTATACAGTCCGGAGAACCAAAGAATAGTTTATGGTCATTTGAAAATCTAACAATCGATTATTTGTATAATAGTACGTACACCATTTTAGGCGATTCTTCAAATCGCCCATATTGTTGGAATTTTGGCACTATAAGTGTTTATCTCAAATAAGCTAGGATTCGTAACTAAAGTAATGCACTTTTTTTTTTTTTTTTTAAATTTATAAATAAATATTCATAATGTGTTGTAAAAGTATGTATATAAAAAAATGAGTTGGTGCTTATTATAACTATTTATTATATAACACATAAAATTGCATTTTATACTTACTAATAATTGAATGTTGTAAAACATTTGAAAGTTCGACGTATACTGGTAGAAATAGTTATCAAAATGTAATTTACCTTATTAAAAAAAAAATTCTGCATGACCTCTCTTTGAATTATATATATTTTTTTTATTAAATTAAGTTCAATCATTTAAATGATGCAATAAAATATTAAATTTTGCAATTAACATGGCAATATTCAGTTATTCAGTTGTTTTTTTATAACTCCGGAAAAAATTAATTAAAATGTTGCAAGAGGTATATGTGACGCGGATAAATAAAAAAAAAAAAAAAACAGACAACATTCATTTTTGATACATAAATTTACA